>JASCZI010030317.1:17848-46345 GCA_036250425.1 Stylosanthes scabra
GTATAAAACAAATGGAAAATGTGCGATATGTTGGGAATAGCTCCGCGGAAGAAAATCTAAAGTTCTTATGTATAGAACTTTTTTAACCATGGGTCGCTTCTAGTAGCGATTATGAATTGCTCTCACCGCTCTTTCTATTTCTATTTTCTATTCTTTCTATTTCTATTCTACTATATAGAAATAGAAAGAATAGAAAGACTCTTTCTTACAAGAGTTTCTTACAGGAGTGAAACAAAATTAAAGAAAGAGAGAAAGAATAAAGTTCGGCAAAATGATTAATGCAAAACGGTCAATTAAAGAAAAGAGTTGATACAACAATTCGACTACTCAATCAATTAGTAGTATCCCTAGAGTCCACTCCTCCCCCATACTACTAGTGAAAGAGAAAATGTAAAGACTACCATTAAAGCAGCCCAAGCGAGACTTACTATATCCATGTAAATTATGTCTCCTATTTCTATGAAGGAATTATTCTACTATTGATGAATAATCATAGTAGAATCAAGGGTACAGAGTCAAAAAGGGGTTCTGACCTAAAACTATGGATGAATCAGTTCAAAGAATTTACTCTTAACAAATTCTTAGAGTATTTCTGGTAGAATTTAACAAATTCTTAGAGTATTTCTGGTAGAATTGGGGAGCATTAAGTATAAATATGATACATAGCCCTTTCTTATTAATAAAAGAATAAGGAAACGCTATCTCATCCCTATTGGTATCGGTTTGGGCCACTACTGCTAAAACAAACCCCAGTTTGAGGAAAGAACGGTGGGTTCTCAAAATCCAGTATCGCCGAGCCTTGTTATTCTCTTGCCCCAACTTATGCGGGGTGCAAATTTGTCGATTTGGATCAGTACTATAAGCCTAAGTATTTTATTGATCAGGCGGCACCCAGATTTGAACTGGGGATAAAGGATTTGCAGTCCCCTGCCTTACCGCTTGGCCATGCCGCCAAAAAATACGATCTAAAATCGAGAAAAGAGCAAGTATTCATCCACGTTTCTTACTAAAACTAACTTTCTTTTATCTTAAATCTAATTCTACTTACTTTTTTCCAATCTTTTTCAAAAAATCTATTCATGCTTTTTTTGGATCCAGTTTCGATTATTCTCCTCAAAGGATTCTATCTTAAAACACACATTGCTAACACTAGAAAACTTCCCTTTTCTTTCTATTGAAATGAAAAAGGAGAAAAGTGGATTTCTAGTCACAAGCTACAAAATTAAGAACAAATTGGAACCATTAACTAGAATTCTCTTTTTATTTTGAATTTCGGTATTCTCTCCCGCCTGCCATTTAATGGCATAATAAAAGACAATGGATTTATGCCTAATCCGTATATAAGTAAACTCCAGGTCCGAACAGCATTATTATCTATGGATCCCCCTTATGTACATATCTCTGTGGAGAATCGTTCTTTAATTTTTCATTGCATTAAATATCTTGAATAAAAAAAAGAAAATTGACTTTGCTATGTGGAGGTCCAGAACTAGATTGGCATGTACTTAAAAAAGTACTTACTTTATTTTAGGATTCTACAACGAAATCTTATATCTTATATTTTATAGAAATTCTACTACTACGAAACAAAAAAGAACCTTCAAATTCTTTTTTGAAATTAAACTAAGCGTGCTATTCTCAATCGAACTAAAGTCAAACTTTCTAGTGCTTATAAATTATTATATTTTGGTTTTATCCCATTCATAGAAAGGAGAAAAAATGAGAAATCTTTGCCGTCCAATCTAAGAATATCATAAACTGTAAGTGGCAGAATTTTTTTCGAGGTTCTAGGAATGTTTTATCACTTCATTTTCATTCCATTTGGACCCCTGGGAAATTCGAACTTTCGTTGAAATTGTCTCTATTCATATGTATGAAATACATATATGAAATACGTATGTGGAGTTCCCGAGAATTTCATGTGATTTAGTAAACAGAATATAGATTCCATAATTGCTAGATCGATCTGTAGGGATTGATGAAGAGTGAGCTGATAATGGAATTTTTCTTCGATAAACAGGAAACTTAAGATTAAGATGCTCCGGAATGGAAATGAGGGAATGTCCACAATACCCGGATTTAGTCAGATCCAATTCGAGGGATTTTGTAGGTTCATTAATCAAGGCTTGGCAGAAGAACTTGAGAAGTTTCCAACAATTAAAGATCCAGATCACGAAATTTCATTTCAATTATTTGCGAAAGGATATCAATTGCTAGAACCTTCGATAAAAGAAAGGGATGCTGTGTATGAATCACTCACCTATTCTTCCGAATTATACGTATCCGCGCGATTAATTTTTGGTTTCGATGTGCAAAAGCAAACCATTTCTATTGGAAACATTCCTATAATGAATTCCTTAGGAACCTTTATAATAAATGGAATATACCGAATTGTGATCAATCAAATATTGCTAAGTCCTGGTATTTACTACCGCTCGGAATTAGACCATAAAGGAATTTCTATCTACACCGGGACTATAATATCAGATTGGGGAGGAAGATCGGAATTAGCAATTGATAAAAAAGAAAGGATATGGGCTCGCGTGAGTAGAAAACAAAAGATATCTATTCTAGTTCTATCATCAGCTATGGGTTCAAATCTAAAAGAAATTCTAGATAATGTTTCCTACCCTGAAATTTTCTTGTCTTTCCCTAATGCTAAGGAGAAGAAGAGGATTGAGTCAAAAGAAAAAGCTATTTTGGAGTTTTATCAACAATTTGCTTGTGTAGGTGGGGACCTGGTATTTTCGGAATCCTTATGTGAGGAATTACAAAAGAAATTTTTTCAACAAAAATGTGAATTAGGAAGGATTGGTCGACGAAATATGAATCGAAGACTGAATCTTGATATACCTCAGAACAGCACCTTCTTGTTACCGCGAGATGTATTGGCCGCTACGGATCATTTGATTGGAATGAAATTTGAAACGGGTATACTTGACGATGACGATATGAATCACTTGAAAAATAAACGTATTCGTTCGGTTGCGGATCTGTTACAAGATCAATTCGGACTGGCTCTTGGTCGTTTACAACATGCGGTTCAAAAAACTATCCGTAGAGTATTCATACGTCAATCAAAACCGACTCCACAAACTTTGGTAACTCCAACTTCAACCTCGATTTTATTAATAACTACTTACGAGACCTTCTTTGGTACATATCCCTTATCTCAAGTTTTTGATCAAACCAATCCATTGACACAAACGGTTCATGGGCGAAAAGTGAGTTGTTTGGGTCCTGGAGGATTGACGGGGAGAACTGCAAGTTTTCGGAGCCGAGATATCCATCCGAGTCACTATGGGCGTATTTGTCCAATTGACACGTCCGAAGGAATCAACGTTGGACTTACTGGATCTTTAGCTATTCATGCGAGAATTGATCATTGGTGGGGATCCGTAGAGAGTCCTTTTTATGAAATATCTGAGAAAGCAAAGAAAAAAAAAGAGAGACAGGTGGTTTATTTATCACCAAATAGAGATGAGTATTATATGATAGCAGCAGGAAATTCTTTGTCCTTGAATCGGGGTATTCAGGAAGAACAGGTTGTTCCAGCTAGATACCGTCAAGAATTCCTGACTATTGCATGGGAACAGATTCATGTTAGAAGTATTTTTCCTTTCCAATATTTTTCTATTGGGGGTTCTCTCATTCCTTTTATTGAGCATAATGATGCGAATCGAGCTTTAATGAGTTCTAATATGCAGCGCCAAGCAGTTCCGCTTTCTCGGTCCGAGAAGTGCATTGTTGGAACTGGATTGGAACGCCAAACAGCTCTAGATTCGAGGGTTTCTGTTATAGCCGAACGCGAGGGAAAGATCATTTCTACTAATAGTCACAAGATCCTTTTATCAAGTAGTGGGAAGACTATAAGTATTCCTTTAGTTACCCATCGGCGCTCTAACAAAAATACTTGTATGCACCAAAAACCTCGGGTTCCGCGGGGTAAATCCATTAAAAAAGGACAAATTTTAGCGGAGGGGGCTGCTACGGTTGGTGGGGAACTTGCTTTAGGAAAAAACGTATTAGTAGCTTATATGCCATGGGAAGGTTACAATTTTGAAGACGCAGTATTAATTAGCGAACGTTTGGTATATGAGGATATTTATACTTCTTTTCACATCCGAAAATATGAAATTCAGACGGATACAACAAGCCAAGGCTCCGCTGAAAAAATCACTAAAGAAATACCACATCTAGAAGAACATTTACTCCGCAATTTGGACAGAAATGGAGTTGTGAAGTTGGGGTCCTGGGTAGAAACAGGCGATATTTTAGTAGGTAAATTAACGCCTCAGATAGCGAGCGAATCGTCCTATATCGCGGAAGCTGGATTATTACGGGCCATATTTGGTCTTGAGGTATCCACTTCAAAAGAAACTTCTCTCAAACTACCGATAGGTGGAAGAGGACGCGTTATCGATGTGAAATGGATCCAGAGGGATCCCCTCGACATAATGGTTCGTGTATATATTTTACAAAAACGCGAAATCAAAGTTGGGGATAAAGTAGCCGGAAGACACGGGAATAAGGGGATCATTTCCAAAATTTTGCCTAGGCAAGATATGCCCTATTTGCAAGATGGAACGCCTGTTGATATGGTTTTCAATCCCTTAGGAGTACCCTCCCGAATGAATGTGGGACAAATATTTGAAAGCTCGCTCGGATTAGCAGGGGATCTGCTAAAGAAACATTATAGAATAGCACCCTTTGATGAGAGATATGAGCAAGAGGCTTCAAGAAAACTTGTGTTTTCAGAATTATATGAAGCCAGTAAACAAACAAAAAATCCGTGGGTATTTGAACCCGAGTACCCGGGAAAAAGCAGAATATTTGATGGAAGAACAGGAGACCCCTTCGAACAGCCTGTTCTAATAGGGAAGTCCTATATCTTAAAATTAATTCATCAAGTTGATGAGAAAATCCACGGACGCTCTACTGGGCCCTATTCACTTGTTACACAACAACCCGTTAGAGGAAGAGCCAAGCAAGGGGGACAACGAATAGGAGAAATGGAAGTTTGGGCTTTAGAAGGATTTGGTGTTGCTCATATTTTACAAGAGATACTTACTTATAAATCTGATCATCTTATAGCTCGCCAAGAAATACTTAACGCTACGATCTGGGGAAAACGAGTACCTAATCACGAGGATCCTCCAGAATCTTTTCGAGTGCTTGTTCGAGAACTACGATCTTTGGCTCTAGAACTGAACCATTTCCTTGTATCTCAGAAGAACTTCCAGGTTAATAGGGAAGAAGTTTGATCGGAATAAATATAAATTCTTTTCTTATTTCTATTTTATGATTGACCAATATAAACATCAACAACTTCAAATTGGACTCGTTTCCCCTCAACAAATAAAGGCTTGGGCTAACAAAACACTACCTAATGGGGAAGTCGTTGGCGAAGTCACAAGGCCCTCCACTTTTCATTATAAAACCGATAAACCAGAAAAAGATGGATTGTTTTGCGAAAGAATCTTTGGACCCATAAAAAGCAGAATTTGTGCTTGTGGAAATTCTCGAGCGAGCGGAGCTGAAAACGAAGACGAAAGATTTTGCCAAAAATGCGGAGTAGAATTTGTTGATTCTCGGATACGAAGATATCAAATGGGATACATCAAACTCGCATGTCCCGTGACTCATGTGTGGTATTTAAAAGGTCTTCCTAGTTATATCGCGAATCTTTTAGATAAACCCCTTAAGAAATTGGAGGGCCTAGTATATGGCGATTTCTCTTTTGCTAGGCCCAGTGCTAAAAAACCAACTTTCTTACGATTACGAGGTTTATTCGAGGATGAAATTTCATCCTGTAACCATAGCATTTCCCCCTTTTTTTCTACCCCAGGCTTTACAACATTTCGAAATCGGGAAATTGCGACAGGAGCAGGTGCTATTAGAGAACAATTAGCAGATTTGGATTTGCGAATTATTTTAGAGAATTCCTCGGTCGAATGGAAGGAATTAGAAGACGAGGGGTATAGTGGAGATGAATGGGAAGATAGAAAAAGACGAATAAGAAAAGTTTTTTTGATTAGACGCATGCAATTGGCGAAACATTTTATTCAAACAAATGTAGAACCAGAATGGATGGTTTTGTGCTTATTACCAGTTCTTCCTCCCGAATTAAGACCCATTGTTTATAGGTCTGGGGATAAAGTAGTGACTTCGGATATTAATGAACTTTATAAGAGAGTTATCCGTCGGAACAACAATCTTGCCTATCTATTAAAAAGAAGTGAATTAGCGCCAGCAGATTTAGTAATGTGCCAGGAAAAATTGGTACAAGAAGCCGTGGATACACTTCTTGATAGTGGGTCCCGCGGGCAACCAACGAGGGATGGTCACAATAAAGTATACAAATCACTTTCAGATGTAATTGAAGGTAAAGAGGGGAGGTTTCGCGAAACTCTGCTTGGGAAACGGGTCGATTACTCGGGGCGTTCTGTCATTGTTGTGGGTCCTTCACTTTCATTACATCAATGTGGGTTACCTCTAGAGATAGCAATAAAGCTTTTTCAGCTATTTGTAATTCGCGATTTAATCACGAAACGTGCTACTTCTAATGTTAGGATTGCTAAAAGGAAAATTTGGGAAAAGGAACCCATTGTATGGGAAATACTTCAAGAAGTTATGAGGGGACATCCTGTACTGTTGAATAGAGCACCTACCCTGCATAGATTAGGCATACAGGCTTTCCAACCCACTTTAGTAGAGGGGCGTACTATTTGTTTACACCCATTAGTGTGTAAAGGTTTCAATGCAGACTTTGATGGGGATCAAATGGCTGTTCATCTACCTTTATCCTTGGAAGCTCAGGCGGAAGCTCGTTTACTTATGTTTTCTCATATGAATCTCCTATCTCCCGCTATTGGGGATCCTATTTGCGTACCAACCCAAGACATGCTTATCGGACTTTATGTATTAACGATTGGAAACCGTCGAGGTATTTGTGCAAATAGATATAATAGTTGCGGAAACTATCCAAACCAAAAAGTAAATTACAATAATAATAATCCTAAGTATACGAAAGATAAAGAATCTCTTTTTTCTAGTTCCTATGATGCACTGGGAGCTTATAGACAGAAACAAATCTGTTTAGACAGTCCCTTGTGGCTCCGATGGAAACTAGATCAACGCGTCATTGGGTTAAGAGAAGTTCCGATTGAAGTTCAATATGAATCTTTGGGGACTTATCGTGAGATTTATGCCCACTATCTAGTAGTGGGAAATAGAAAAAAGGAAATCCGTTCTATATACATTCGCACCACTCTTGGTCATATTTCTTTTTATAGAGAAATAGAGGAAGCCATACAAGGATTTAGTCAGGCCTATTCATACACTATCTAAACAAGGAAGTTAGATTCGGGGATGCCCCTTTCGAGGGGCATTCCGATTTCGCTAGTATCATCATTTTTGCCGCACGAATCCAGATTGAGATTGAGGAAAGGAAGTTAACTAAGTTTTCGAATCACTGACTCAGGCCCATTGTCGAATCCTACTCAGCAATTGTCGAATTATACTCAGCCGAAAAAGGGGGTACTTATTTATGGCGGAACGGGCCAATCTGGTCTTTCAGAATAAAGAGATAGATGGAACTGCTATGAAACGACTTATTAGCAGATTAATAGATCATTTCGGAATGGGATATACATCCCATATACTGGATCAAATAAAAACGCTGGGCTTCCATCAAGCCACTACTACATCGATTTCATTAGGAATCGAGGATCTTTTAACAATACCCTCTAAGGGATGGTTAGTCCAAGATGCGGAACAACAGAGTTTTCTTTTGGAAAAACACTATTATTATGGGGCTGTACACGCGGTAGAAAAATTACGCCAATCCGTTGAAATCTGGTATGCTACAAGTGAATATTTGAAACACGAAATGAATTCGAATTTTCGGATAACAGATCCTTCTAATCCAGTCTATCTAATGTCTTTTTCAGGAGCTAGAGGAAATGCATCGCAGGTACACCAATTAGTAGGTATGCGAGGATTAATGGCGGATCCTCAAGGACAAATGATTGATTTACCTATTCAAAGCAATTTACGCGAGGGACTTTCTTTGACAGAATATATAATTTCCTGCTACGGAGCCCGCAAAGGGGTTGTAGATACTGCTGTACGAACGGCGGATGCTGGATATCTTACACGTAGACTTGTTGAAGTAGTTCAACATATTATTGTGCGTAGAAGAGATTGTGGTACTATCCAAGCTATTTCTGTGAGTCCTCAAAATGGGATGACGGAAAAACTTTTTGTACAAACATTAATTGGTCGTGTATTAGCAAACGATATATATATCGGTTCACGGTGCATTGCCACTCGAAATCAAGATATTGGAATTGGGTTAGTCAATCGATTCATAACCACCTTTCGAGCACAGCCATTTCGAGCACAACCAATATATATTAGAACCCCCTTTACTTGCCGGAGCACATCTTGGATCTGTCAATTATGTTATGGTCGGAGTTCCACTCATGGCGATCTGGTCGAATTGGGGGAAGCTGTAGGTGTTATTGCGGGTCAATCTATTGGGGAGCCAGGGACTCAACTAACATTAAGAACTTTTCATACTGGTGGGGTATTCACAGGGGGTACTGCCGACCTTGTACGATCCCCTTCAAATGGAAAAATCCAATTCAATGGGGATTTGGTTCACCCCACACGTACCCGTCATGGGCAGCCTGCTTTTCTATGTTATATAGACTTGCATATAACTATTCAGAGTCAGGATATTCTACATAGTGTGACTATTCCTTCAAAAAGCTTGATTCTAGTGCAAAATGATCAATATGTAGAATCCGAACAAGTAATTGCGGAGATTCGTGCCGGAACGTCCGCTTTGCATTTTAAAGAAAAGGTACAAAAACATATTTATTCCGAATCAGATGGGGAAATGCACTGGAGTACCGATGTTTATCATGCGCCCGAATATCAATATGGTAATCTTCGTCGATTACCAAAAACAAGCCATTTATGGATATTGTCAGTAAGTATGTGCAGATCTAGTATAGCTTCTTTTTCGCTCCACAAGGATCAAGATCAAATGAATACTTATTCCTTTTCTGTTGACGGAAGGTATATCTTTGGCCTCTCGATGGCTGATGATGAGGTAAGACATAGACTGTTGGATACTTTTGGTAAAAAAGATAGGGAAATTCTTGATTATTCAACGCCGGATCGAATCATGTCCAATGGTCATTGGAATTTTGTCTATCCTTCTATTCTTCAAAATAATTTTGATTTGTTAGCGAAAAAGCGAAGAAATAGGTTCGCCATTCCATTACAGTATCATCAAGAACAAGAGAAAGAACCAATATCCTGTTTTGGGATTTCGATTGAAATACCCTTTATGGGTGTTTTACGTAGAAATACTATAGTTGCTTATTTTGACGACCCACGATACAAAAAAGATAAAAAGGGTTCAGGAATTGTTAAATTTAGATATAGGACCCTAGAGGACGAATATAGGACTCGAGAGAAAGACTCAGAGAACGAATACGGGAGCCCAGAAAACGAATATAGGACCCGAGAGGAAGAATGTAAAACCCTAGAAGACGAATATAGGACTCGAGAGGAGGAGTATGAAACCCTAGAAGATGAATATGGGATCCCAGAGAACGAATATGAAACCCTAGAAGATGAATATGGAATCCTAGAGGACGAATATAGGACTCGAGAGGAGGAATCCGAGGACGAATATGGGAGTCCAGAGAACAAATATAGGCCCCGAGAGGATAAATATGGCACTTTAGAGGAAGACTCAGAGGACGAACATGGGACTTTAGAGGAAGACTCAGAGGAAGACTCAGAGGACGAATATGGGAACCCGGAGGAAGATTCCGTCTTAAAAAAGGGGGTTTTGATTGAGCATCGAGGAACAAAAGAATTTAGTCTAAAATACCAAAAAGAAGTAGATCGGTTTTTTTTCATTCTCCAAGAACTGCATATCTTGCCGAGATCCTCATCCCTAAAGGTACTTGACAATAGTATTATTGGAGTGGATACACAACTCACAAAAAATACAAGAAGTCGGCTGGGTGGATTGGTTCGAGTGAAGAGAAAAAAAAGCCATACGGAACTAAAAATCTTTTCTGGAGATATTCATTTTCCTGAAGAGGCGGATAAGATATTAGGTGGCAGTTTGATACCACTAGAAAGAGAAAAAAAAGATTCGAAGGAATCAAAAAAAAGGGAAAATTGGGTCTATGTTCAGTGGAAAAAAATTCTCAAGAGCAAGGAAAAGTATTTTGTTTTGGTTCGACCTGCAGTCGCGTATGAAATGAACGAAGGGAGAAATTTAGCAACACTTTTCCCACAGGATCTCTTGCAGGAAGAGGGTAATCTCCAACTTCGACTTGTCAATTTTATTTCTCATGAAAATAGCAAGTTAACTCAAAGAATTTATCATACGAATAGTCAATTCGTTCGAACTTGCTTAGTATTGAATTGGGAACAAGAAGAAAAAGAGGAGGCTCGTGCTTCCCTTGTTGAGATAAGAGCAAATGGTCTGATTCGCGATTTCCTAAGAATTGGGTTAATCAAATCCACTATTTCGTATACACGAAAAAGGTATGATAGCAGAAGTGCAGGACTGATTCTCCATAATAGGTTAGATCGCACCAATACCAATTCCTTTTATTCCAAGGCGAAGATTCAATCACTTAGCCAACATCAAGAAGCTATTGGTACCTTGTTGAATCGAAATAAAGAATACCAATCTTTGATGGTTTTGTCGGCATCCAACTGTTCTCGAATTGGTTTTTTTAAGAATTCAAAAAATCCCAATGGGGTAAAAGAATCGAATCCTAGAATTCCTATTCCAAAATTTTGGGGGCTCTTTCGAAATTTTTCGGGACTCTTAGGTACTATTGCACCTAGTATATCGAATTTTTCTTCATCTTACTATTTACTAACGTATAATCAGATCCTGTTAAAAAAGCATTTGCTCCTTGACAATTTGAAACAAAACTTCAAAGTACTTCAAGGACTTAAACACTCTTTAATAAATGAAAATCAAAGGACTTCAAATTTCGATAGTAACATCATGTTGGATCCATTCCAGTTAAATTGGCACTTTCTCCCTCATGATTCTTGGGAAGAGACATCAGCAAAAATTCACCTTGGACAATTTATTTGCGAAAATGTATGTCTATTTAAATCGCACATAAAAAAATCAGGTCAAATTTTCATTGTAAATATAGATTCCTTTGTTATAAGAGCAGCTAAGCCTTATTTGGCCACTACAGGAGCAACTGTTCATGGTCATTATGGAGAAATCCTTTACAAAGGGGATAGGTTAGTTACGTTTATATACGAAAAAGCGAGATCTAGTGACATAACGCAAGGTCTTCCAAAAGTAGAACAAATCTTCGAAGCGCGTTCAATTGATTCACTATCGCCGAATCTCGAAAGGAGAATTGAGGATTGGAATGAGCGTATACCAAGAATTCTTGGGGGTCCTTGGGGATTCTTGATTGGAGCTGAGTTAACCATAGCCCAAAGTCGTATCTCTTTGGTTAATAAGATCCAAAAGGTTTATCGATCCCAAGGGGTACAGATCCATAATAGACATATAGAGATTATTATACGCCAAGTAACATCAAAAGTGCGGGTTTCCGAAGATGGAATGTCTAATGTTTTTTCACCTGGGGAATTAATTGGACTATTGCGAGCAGAGCGAGCAGGGCGGGCTTTGGATGAATCGATCTATTATCGGGCAATCTTATTGGGAATAACAAGGGTTTCCCTGAATACCCAAAGTTTCATATCTGAAGCAAGTTTTCAAGAAACTGCTCGAGTTTTAGCAAAAGCTGCCTTACGAGGTCGTATTGATTGGTTGAAAGGCCTGAAAGAAAACGTAGTTCTGGGGGGGATTATACCTGTTGGTACCGGATTCCAAAAATTTGTGCACCGTTACCCACAAGACAAGAACCTTTATTTCGAAATTCAAAAAAAAAAACTATTTGCGTCGGAAATGAGAGATATTTTGTTTCTCCATACAGAATTAGTTTCTTCTGATTCTGACGTAACAAACAATTTCTATGAGACATCAGAATCACCATTTACCCCATTTATATGATTTAAGGATACATAAAGCAGATTTTTTACTTTAAACTAGATTTTTGACCTTAGAACGCTAAGAGGTTAGATTTTCTATTTTTATTTTAATTTAAAAAGAAGTTTAGTTAATTCATTAAGGTTATGCTTATACCATGTAGAAGGTTCCATCGGAACAATTATTATTTATTTCAAGCTATTTCGGCTCTTTCTTAATCTTCGAAAAGAAAGAAATTTCGTAATGGAAAGGTAGGATGAAAAAAAAGAAAAAATCAAAAGGAAGTGTGGAAAAAATGACAAGAAGATATTGGAACATCAATTTGAAAGAGATGATAGAAGCGGGAGTTCATTTTGGTCATGGTATTAAGAAATGGAATCCTAAAATGGCCCCTTACATCTCGGCAAAGCGTAAAGGTACTCATATTACAAATCTCGCTAGAACCACCCGTTTTTTATCAGAAGCTTGTGATTTAGTTTTTGATGCAGCAAGTCAGGGAAAAAGCTTCTTAATTGTTGGTACCAAAAAAAGAGCAGCGGATTTAGTAGCATCAGCTGCAATAAGGGCTCGTTGTCATTATGTTAATAAAAAGTGGTTCAGTGGTATGTTAACGAATTGGTCGATTACTAAAACTAGACTTTCTCAATTTAGAGACTTAAGAGCAGAAGAAAAGATGGAAAAATTCCACCATCTCCCAAAAAGAGATGTGGCAATCTTGAAGAGAAAATTATCTACCTTGCAAAGATATCTCGGCGGGATCAAATATATGACGAGGTTGCCTGACATTGTGATCGTCCTCGATCAGCAAAAAGAGTATATAGCTCTTCGGGAATGTGCCATTTTGGGGATTCCTACTATTTCTTTAGCCGATACAAATTGTGACCCAGATCTCGCGAATATATCGATTCCAGCCAACGATGACACTATGACTTCAATTCGATTGATTCTTAACAAATTAGTATTTGCAATTTGTGAGGGCCGTTCTCTCTATATAAGAAATCATTGATTAAGAAGAATAGTTAATTCTTGGGCAACTGCGTAGATTTATGGAATCACTTACTATTCTTTTTTGTTTTGCATAGAAAAAAGACGGGGAATATTGATATATATTAGAGGGTATTGATATATATTATCATCTGATGTGATTTCTTGATATCCTAAATATAAGATTAATACTTCACGTTGCTGAGTTGAGAAAAAGATGGTTGAATCAAAAGAATTCTTTTTTTGAAGTTCATTTTTTATCAGGGGACAATATGAATATTATACCGTGTTCCATTAAAACACTCAAGGGGTTATACGATATATCGGGCGTAGAAGTAGGCCAACACTTCTATTGGCAAATAGGAGGTTTCCAAATTCATGCCCAAGTACTTATCACTTCTTGGGTCGTAATTACTATCTTGCTAGGTTCAGTTATCATAGCTGTTCGCAATCCACAAACCATCCCAACCGATGGTCAGAATTTCTTCGAATATGTCCTTGAGTTTATTCGAGACTTAAGCAAAACTCAGATTGGAGAAGAATACGGTCCCTGGGTTCCCTTTATTGGAACTATGTTCCTTTTTATTTTTGTTTCGAACTGGTCGGGTGCTCTTTTACCTTGGAAAATTATACAGTTACCCCATGGAGAATTAGCAGCGCCCACGAATGATATAAATACTACTGTTGCTTTAGCTTTACTCACGTCAGCGGCATATTTTTATGCGGGTCTTAGCAAAAAAGGATTGAGTTATTTCGAGAAATATATTAAACCAACTCCAATCCTTTTACCAATTAACATATTAGAAGATTTCACAAAACCATTATCGCTTAGTTTTCGACTTTTCGGGAATATATTGGCGGATGAATTAGTCGTTGTTGTTCTTGTTTCTTTAGTCCCCTTAGTAGTTCCTATACCGGTCATGTTTCTTGGATTATTTACAAGCGGTATTCAAGCTCTTATTTTTGCAACGTTAGCCGCAGCCTATATAGGTGAATCCATGGAGGGTCATCATTGAATTGACTAGTTTTCAAAATAGTCTTTTTTTTAGCTTAACTCAATTCATGCATGGTTGCGGAAAATTCGCTTGGTTGGAAAACAAAATAGTTAGAATTGCGTATGAATATACAATCTAGAGTTGTAGAAGAGAGAATAGGCTATATTACGGAATTGCCAAACAAAGTATATAGGCATTAGGGAGGGGCGGAGTCAGGCTAGATCTATATCCTTTATGTCTATAAGTTCAGTCATCTTTTGTATGGGTTTCCACTTTAAGGAATTTTTTTTGAATCCGATTCAATAGAAAATGAGAAAATACACAAACAAAATAGAAGAAACAAATTGATATGGGATATTATATATTCCCAAGTTAGATTCATTATCTAATCCGATATATGGAATCGGATTCCATATCCAATTCGATGCAGCATATTGTTATCAATTGGATATCTTGATTTAATTCCTATTGGATCTGGATTAGGTCGATTTCCATAGGGGTTCTTCCTCTATTTCACCTTTTATTATGAATTAGATGATAGGGGAAAAAATAGAAACTCAAGGATATCGAAGAGGAAAGAAAGAAGGATGGAATGAAAGATCAGTTGGTTGGAAAGAAAGAGAAATAGAATAATGAGTACACAAACCTCTAATGATTAGAAACTAAAAAGGAGATCTCGAAGCAGTTCGGAGAATTCAGATTATCGTTTCAATTTGTACTTTTTAGTTACTTCTGTCCAATAGAGCTTAGAAATATGAATTTCTTGGTTGATTGTATCCTTAACCATTTCTTTTTTTTGACACGAGGAACTCATCATGAATCCACTAATTGCTGCTGCTTCCGTTATTGCTGCTGGATTGGCCGTAGGTCTTGCTTCTATTGGGCCTGGAGTTGGTCAAGGTACTGCTGCAGGACAAGCTGTAGAAGGTATTGCGAGACAGCCAGAAGCAGAAGGTAAAATACGCGGTACTTTATTGCTTAGTCTAGCTTTTATGGAAGCTTTAACAATTTATGGACTAGTTGTGGCACTGGCGCTTTTATTTGCGAACCCTTTTGTTTAATCCTAAAAAAGAAAACGAGTCCTTTAGATTAGATACTTTCTTCTTTTTTTAGTAAATTGGTATTTGCTTCTGCAATTCCAATTATATCAATACTTTACTCCTAATTTATTACTCCTAGAGTTTTCTATTTATGGGGACAGACAATACCCCACCCCAGGAATAGCTGATTTGAGGATGATCAATTTAGAGGATATGTTCGCCGTCTTGCTTCCCGCCCTTTGTTTAGGGCAGTGGAAAGTATTTTTCCTTTTATTTTAGGAATTTTGGGAACATTTCAACAAAGGAGGTCTTTCACAGGTCAAACGAGATCTAAGACTTAATCTAAAAGAAATTACTAAATTGAATCTATTTCTATTAAAAAAAATTGCATTAAAAAAACCGATCAAAAAGGGCGAGCGAAGTAAGTGATCGAAAAACTTTGTTCTTTGTTCGTCCTATCTATAAGAGGAGAGCATATGAAAAATGTAACCCATTCTTTCGTTTTTTTAGCTCACTGGCCATCCGCTGGGAGTTTCGGGCTTAATACCGATATTTTAGCAACAAATCTAATAAATCTAACTGTAGTGGTTGGTGTATTGATTTATTTTGGAAAGGGAGTGTGTGCGAGTTGTCTATTTCAAGAATAGATTGGATCTATCCGGCTGCACTTTAGAATATTTTTTAGTATTTTTCGAATAAATAAGAAAAGGGTGCACGATCTCGACGAATTACTTCTGAATAAATGCAGAAATCATATGAAAGAACCATAGCATTTCGCGACCTATTGGTAAATCAAATCAACTTTGATTCTCTATAGACCAATAATATGAGACCATTAACACGGTTAAAGCTAAACTGCTTGAAGTCTAGGCAAAAGGGGGTACTCTTTCTACAACTATATTAGTATTAGTACCAAATGCTTTAAACAGGAAATAGCTAATGTAGAATTTATCTGATATAGAACACTCATATCGATAAAATGGTTTGAACTATTTACTAGAAGGGGCACCCTGCCCTTTTTTATCCAATGCCGAATCGACGACCTATGTATAAAAAAGGAGAAAGTTTTTGGATTTGAAGAAAAAAGTAGGAATTCTATCCATTTTCATTTTCCATTTTTCTATTTAGTTTTTCTTAATGAAATTGAAAATTTTAACTAAAGGGCAAATACAAATAAAAAAACAACTTTGCTGCCCACGATAGATTTTTATCTAGGCGGAAGAGTCCTCTTAATATTTATCTAGTCTTATATGGGTTTCGGTATATTGAAATATAAACAGAAAAGAGAGGGTAGAGGATAGGCTCATTACATTAAAAAAAATATGGAAGTAGCCATAGCAAAAAAAGAAAAAAGGGAGCGTGAGAGCCAAATGAATCGAAAGATTCATGTTTGGTTCGGGAAGAGATCATAAAAGTTGTAAACTTAATAGCAAGGTAATCTACTTTCATTAAAAGATTTATTAGATAATCGAAAACAGAGGATCTTGAGTACTATTCGAAATTCGGAAGAATTGCGTAGAGGAACCATTGAGCAGCTCGAAAAAGCTCGAATTCGATTACAGAAAGTCGAACTAGAAGCGGATGAGTATCGAATGAATGGATACTCTGAGATAGAACGAGAAAAAGCAAATTTGATTAATGCCACTTCTATTAGTTTGGAACAATTAGAAAAGTCTAAAAACGAAACCCTTTATTTTGAAAAACAAAGGGCGATGAATCAGGTCCGACAACGGGTTTTCCAACAAGCCGTACAAGGAGCTCTAGGAACTCTGAATAGTTGTTTGAATACCGAGTTACATTTCCGTACGATTCGTGCTAATATTAGCATTCTCGGGGCCATGGAATGGAAGAGTTAAATTAATTAGGCCTTGAACTTCTACTTTCCTTTAGAATTTAGGCATTATTTTTCCCCTTGCTTCCGAAAAAAAAATAGTAAAGAAACACTAATGGCAACCCTTCGAGTCGACGAAATTCATAAAATTCTCCGCGAACGTATTGAACAATATAATAGAAAAGTAGGGATTGAGAATATCGGTCGCGTAGTTCAAGTGGGGGATGGGATTGCTCGTATTATAGGTCTTGGTGAAATAATGTCAGGCGAATTAGTCGAATTTGCAGAAGGGACTAGGGGTATTGCTCTGAATTTGGAATCCAAAAATGTTGGGATTGTATTAATGGGCGATGGGTTGATGATACAAGAGGGCAGTTTTGTAAAAGCAACAGGAAGAATTGCTCAGATACCCGTGAGCGAGGCTTACTTGGGTCGTGTTATAAATGCTCTGGCTAAACCTATTGATGGGAGAGGCGAAATTGTAGCTTCGGAATCTCGCTTAATTGAATCTCCTGCTCCGGGTATAATTTCCAGGCGTTCTGTATATGAACCCCTTCAAACGGGGCTTATTGCTATCGATTCGATGATTCCTATTGGGCGCGGTCAGCGAGAGTTAATTATTGGGGACAGACAAACCGGCAAAACAGCAGTAGCTACAGATACAATTCTCAATCAAAAAGGGCAAGATGTAATATGTGTTTATGTAGCTATCGGTCAAAGAGCATCCTCCGTAGCTCAAGTAGTAACTACTTTCCATGAAGAGGGGGCCATGGAATACACTATTGTAGTAGCTGAAATGGCGGATTCCCCTGCTACATTACAATACCTCGCTCCTTATACGGGAGCAGCCCTGGCTGAGTATTTTATGTACCGCGAACGGCATACTTTAATAATTTATGATGATCTCTCCAAACAGGCACAAGCTTATCGCCAAATGTCCCTTCTATTAAGAAGACCCCCCGGCCGCGAAGCTTACCCAGGGGATGTTTTTTATTTGCATTCACGCCTTTTAGAAAGAGCCGCTAAATTAAATTCTCTTTTAGGGGAAGGAAGTATGACTGCTTTACCAATAGTTGAGACTCAATCTGGAGACGTTTCCGCCTATATTCCTACTAATGTAATCTCCATTACAGATGGACAAATATTCTTATCCGCAGATCTATTCAATGCCGGAATTCGGCCTGCTATTAATGTGGGTATTTCCGTTTCCAGAGTAGGATCCGCGGCTCAAATTAAAGCCATGAAACAAGTAGCTGGCAAATCAAAATTGGAATTAGCTCAATTCGCAGAGTTACAAGCCTTTGCACAATTCGCCTCTGCTCTCGATAAAACAAGTCAGAATCAATTGGCAAGGGGCCGACGATTACGAGAATTGCTTAAACAATCCCAAGCAAATCCTCTTCCAGTGGAAGAGCAGATAGCTACTATTTATATCGGAACAAGAGGATATCTTGATTCCTTAGAAATTGGACAGGTAAAGAAATTTCTGGATGAGTTACGTAAACACCTAAAAGATACTAAACCTCAATTCCAAGAAATTATATCTTCTAGCAAGACATTCACCGAGGAAGCGGAAATCCTTTTGAAGGAAGCTATTCAGGAACAACTCGAACGGTTTTCCCTTCAGGAACAAACATAAATTTTGCACGTCTACTCTTGTTAGTAGAAGTAGTAGAGGAGAAATCGTTGAGAAAGATTTTTCATTTGAATCATGCAAAAAAGTTTTCTTAGTTTTTAGTATAGTTATTTAAAGAATAGATAGAAATAAGATTGCGTCCAATAGGATTTGAACCTATACCAAAGGTTTAGAAGACCTCTGTCCTATCCATTAGACAATGGACGCTTTTTTCATATTTTCTTCTTTCTTTTCATTTTTTATCGGACCAAGAGAAAAAACTGTTAGACCAAAACTCTTTTAGGAAAGAAAAACAAATGCATATACAAATGTATGATGCATATATCATAAAGAAGGAATATGGAGCGGGTAGTGGGAATCGAACCCGCAACCCCACGGTTATGAGCCTTGTCAGCTACCAAACTGTTCTATCCTGTTAAACTAAAGAGAGGGGAACTAGTGGATAAAAGGGGGGTTGAATACGCCCCTCTACCATATCTATACAAATAGAATAGTCCATTTATACAGAATGGTAAAGAGGGCTCTTCTACGATCATCAATTCCAGAAATCCATACAAATACGAAAGGGTATTTTATCCTTACCAACTGGATCTTGTTGCACCCGGTAACAAACATGCATAAACCATTTCTCGAAGTATGTGTCCGGATAGCCCAAAGTCTCGATAGTTAGCTCTAGGTCTTCCGGTCAAAAAACAACGTCGATGAAGGCGTGTCGGTGCACTATTACGTGGCAGGGATTGCAATTTTTCTCGCATTTTCGTTTTTTCACTCAAACTCAAAGGGTAAACTTTGCTTCTTATCTTTTTTTTTGAAGATCGACGAATCAAATGATATTTCTGTTCTAATTTCTGCCGCTTCCTCTCTCTCTGAATCAAACTTTTTTTTGCCATAATGTGCCGTTCCTACTATCTACCAAGTATACGGTTCTAATCCTAGATGGAAAAATAAATAGAAAAAGAAATCTAAGAAGGCGGATCCTCCCCCTCCATCAAGAGTAATGAACTAGGTGCTGATACAGTACAACAAAATTAACTAAATTAACCAAACTTGCCTGATGTTGAGGCAATCAAGAAAGCGGCATAAGTGAATATATAACCCACGGAAAAGTGAGCTAATCCCACCAATCTTGCTTGCACAATGGAAAGAGCCACGGGCTTATCTCTCCAGCGAATTAAATTAGCCAAAGGTGTCCGTTCATGAGCCCATGCTAAAGTCTCAATTAATTCCTGCCAATATCCACGCCAGGAAATTAAGAACATAAATCCAGTCGCCCAAACAAGATGTCCAAATAAGAACATCCACGCCCATACCGATAAACTATTCATCCCAAAAGGATTATATCCATTGATAAGTTGTGAAGAGTTTAACCATAGGTAATCTCTTAACCATCCCATCAAATAAGTGGAGGATTCATTAAATTGTGAAACGTTGCCCTGCCATAATGTGATGTGTTTCCAATGCCAATAAAAAGTAACCCATCCAATGGTATTTAACATCCAGAAAACTGCCAAATAAAACGCGTCCCAAGCAGAAATATCACAAGTACCGCCGCGACCAGGGCCGTCGCAAGGAAAACTATATCCAAAATCTTTTTTATCCGGCATTAATTTGGAACCGCGTGCATCTAAAGCACCCTTTACTAAAATCAATGTAGTTGTATGCAAACCTAAAGCAATAGCATGATGAACCAAGAAATCTCCAGGTCCTATTGTTAAGAAAAGCGAATTACTATTCTCGTTAACAGCATTCAACCATCCGGGTAACCATAGGGTTCGACCCGCATTGAAAGCGGGACCGCTCGTTGAAGATAAGAGTATATCGAACCCATATGTCGTCTTACCATGAGCCGATTGTATCCATTGAGCAAATATAGGTTCGATCAAGATTTGCTTTTCTGGAGTACCAAAAGCAAGCATGACGTCATTATGAACATAAAGGCCCAAGGTATGGAATCCTAGGAAGAGACTAGCCCAACTTAAATGAGATATGATAGCTTCTTTATGGTCTAACATTCTTGCCAATACATTATCCTCATTCTGTTCCGGATTGTAATCTCTAATGAAAAAAATAGCTCCATGAGCAAAAGCCCCTGTCATGATGAACCCTGCAATGTATTGGTGATGAGTATATAAAGCTGCTTGAGTAGTAAAGTCTTGTGCTATGAATGCATAAGAAGGTAAAGAGTACATATGTTGAGCTACTAAGGAAGTAATAACCCCTAAAGAAGCTAGAGCAAGACCTAATTGAAAATGAATCGAATTATTGATTGTGTCGTAAAGGCCCTTATGCCCACGCCCTAATCGACCCCCCGGAGGAGTATGTGCTTCTAAAAGATCTTTGATACTGTGCCCAATTCCGAAGTTAGTTCGATACATATGACCGGCAATGAGAAAAATAAATGCAATAGCTAAATGATGATGAGCAATATCGGTCAGCCACAAACTTTGTGTTTGTGGATGGAATCCCCCAAGAAGAGTTAGAATAGCAGTTCCCGCTCCTTGAGTGGTACCAAATAAATGATTACTCGAATCGGGGTTTTGGGCATAAAGATTCCACTGACCCGTCAGAAGGGGTCCCAACCCCTGTGGATAGGGTAATACATCTAAGAAATTATTCCATCGAACGTACTCTCCCCTGGATGCTGGAATAGCGACATGAACTAAATGTCCTGTCCAAGCCAAAGAACTTACCCCGAAAAGTCCTGACAAATGATGATTGAGACGAGATTCCGCGTTTTTGAACCACGAAAGGCTTGGTTTCCATTTGGGTTGTAGATGTAACCAACCCCCTATTAAGGATAGGGTAGAAAGAAATAATAGAAAAAGAGCTCCTGTATAAAGATCTTCATTGGTCCGTAATCCAATTGTATACCACCACTGATAAACCCCAGAATAGGCGATATTCACTGGACCGGCGGCGCCTCCTCGAGTAAAGGCTTCCACAGCGGGTTGACCAAAATGAGGATCCCAAATCGCATGAGCAATAGGTCTTACGTGTAAAGGATCCTGTATCCATGATTCAAAATTTCCTTGCCAAGCGACATGAAACAGATTTCCGGACGTCCATAGAAAGATTATTGCTAATTGCCCAAAGTGAGAAGCAAAAATGTTCTGATAAAGACGTTCCTCAGTAATATCATCATGACTTTCGAAATCATGTGCGGTAGCAATACCAAACCAAATACGACGAGTAGTGGGGTCCTGAGCTAAGCCTTGGCTAAACCTGGGAAATCTTAATTCCATAATGCCTTTCAAATCCTCCTAGCCACTATCCTACTGCAATAATTCTCGCTAAGAAGAATGCCCATGTTGTGGCAATTCCACCCAGAAGGTAATGGGTTACTCCTACAGCACGTCCTTGTATAATGCTCAAGGCTCTAGGCTGAGTAGCAGGAGCAACTTTTAATTTGTTATGAGCCCAAACGATAGATTCAATCAGTTCTTGCCAATAACCACGGCCGCTGAATAAAAACATTAAACTGAAGGCCCAGACAAAATGAGCACCTAAGAAAAAAAGACCATATGCGGATAATGAAGAACCATAAGACTGAATTACTTGGGATGCCTGTGCCCACAAGAAATCTCGGAGCCACCCATTAATCGTAATGGAACTCTGTGCAAAGTTTCCCCCTGTGATATGAGTTACCACCCCTTGATCACTTATAGTACCCCAAACATCCGACTGCATTTTCCAACTGAAATGGAAAATGACTACCGAAATGGAATTGTACATCCAGAATAGACCTAAGAAAACATGATCCCAGGCGGATACTTGACATGTTCCCCCTCGCCCAGGCCCATCGCAAGGGAAGCGAAAACCAAGATTTGCTTTATCGGGTATCAAACGGGAACTGCGAGCAAATAAAACACCTTTCAAAAGTATTAATACAGTCACATGGATTGTAAATGCGTGAATGTGATGGACTAAAAAATCTGCGGTTCCTAATGGAATAGGTAACAAAGCAACTTTGCCGCCTACTGCTACTAACTCGCCACCTCCCCACGTTAAGCTGGTACTTGTTGTTGCACCAGGAGCTGTTACGCTAGGCGCGCCAGCATGGAGATTTTGTACCCATTGAGCAAAGATCGGTTGTAATTGTATGGCGGTATCCGAAAACATATCTTGGGGACGACCTAAAGCACTCATGGTATCATTATGAATGTATAAACCAAAACTGTGAAAACCTAGAAATATACATACCCAGTTAAGGTGGGATATGATTGCATCACGGTGTCTAAGGACACGATCTAATAGATCGTTGTATCGAGTCGTTGGATCATAGTCTCTTACCATAAAAATGGCTGCATGTGCAGCAGCACCAACTATTAGAAATCCGCCAATCCACATGTGGTGTGTGAACAAGGAAAGTTGTGTACCATAGTCAGTAGCTAGGTATGGATAGGGGGGCATAGAGTACATATGATGAGCTACAACAATGGTTGTAGAGCCTAGCATAGCTAGGTTAAGAGATAATTGAGCATGCCATGACGTTGTTAGGATTTCATAGAGACCTTTATGGCCCTGTCCTGTAAATGGGCCTTTATGAGCCTCCAAAATATCTTTCAGGCCATGACCAATACCCCAGTTGGTCCTATACATATGACCTGCGATCAGGAAAAGAATAGCAATAGCTAAATGATGGTGCGCAATATCGCTCAACCATAGACCGCCGGTTATTGGATCTAGCCCTCCGCGAAAACTAAGAAATTCTGCGTATTTGGACCAATTCAAGGTGAAAAAAGGGGTTGCTCCTTCGGCAAAACTAGGATAAAGTTGAGCCAAAAGGTCGCGATTCAAGATAAATTCATGAGGAAGTGGTATCTCCTTAGGATCAACCCCAGCGTCAAGAAATTGGTTAATCGGTAAAGATACATGGATTTGGTGCCCCGCCCAAGAAAGAGACCCAAGTCCTAATAACCCTGCTAAGTGATGATTCAACATGGATTCTACGTCTTGGAACCAGGCTAATTTGGGAGCGGCTTTGTGATAATGGAACCACCCAGCAAAAAGCATTAACGATGCAAAAATCAATGCACCGATTGCGGTACAATAGAGTTGTAATTCACTAGTTATTCCGGATGCTCGCCAAATCTGAAAAAACCCGGAGGTTATTTGGATTCCTCGGAAACCCCCGCCTACATCACCATTCAATATTTCTTGCCCTACGATTGGCCAAACTACCTGAGCACTGGGTCCAATGTGAGTAGGATCACTTAGCCATGCTTCATAATTGGAAAAACGGGCACCATGGAAGTACATGCCACTCAACCAAAGAAAGATAATGGAGAGTTGACCGAAATGAGCACTAAAGACTTTTCGAGAGATCTCCTCCAAATCACCTGTATGACTATCGAAATCGTGAGCATCAGCATGTAGGTTCCAGATCCAAGTGGTAGTATCAGGGCCCTTAGCTATTGTTCTTGAGAAATGGCCGGGTCTGGCCCATTCCTCAAAAGATGTTTTTACAGGATCCCTATCCACAACAATTTTTACTTCTGGTTCCGGCGAACGAATCATCATTAAGTCCTCCTCTTTCCGGACAAGACATACAAAGAGACCCGCCAACTTTTTAGTGAACCTTTGAAAGATAGATATTATGATTAGTCCTTTTCTTTACTATCTACCGTCCTTCTATTTTTTTTTAGTTATTCACTGGAGCAATTATATATTGAAGTCAATCTGAGGCAAGTGTTCGGATCTATTATGACATAAGGATTGGGTGCCTAACGGACTTTTTTTATCTTGGATTTCTCCACGTAACAAAAAAACCTTTTTTTAATTTAAAAAGCTAGTCTATTTTTTTTAAGAGTATAAGTCCCTATCTATATCTACTTTCCTTGAGCATAATATAGATTTTTTTATTCGATTCCAAATTCCAAGATAACTCATTAGAATTATTAATAAGATGGTCCTGATATATTAGCAATATTTATATTGCCCCTTTTTATTCGCTTTATTACTTCTATTCTAGACCCTATCGTTTATCCTTATGAAATATAATATAAAATAGAAGGCAGAGGAAAGAGATATAATGAAATTCTTGATTCGATCTTCCGACCTAATTTATTTGATTAATGGATCAACAACCAAACCCCCATTTTCTGAAAAAGGAGAGTGGTCTTATTCAAATTCAAAGCGCTTCGTAATCTTCAACCAGTTCTGTGCTTCAATATAATTTCCCGGAGTAAGCGCTATAGCTTGTTTCCAATACTCAGCAGCTTGATCAAACCAAGCTTCTGCAATTTCTGAATCACCCTGTAGAATGGCCTGTTCTCCCCGGTCGGAATAGGTAGTTCCTTCCCCTAGAACCGTACTTGAGAGTTTCCTACCTCATACGGCTCAGAAATTGCTATCTTAATTTCCCTTGTCTTAACTGAATTCGATTTCTCAAAAATCGATCCAATTTCTTCTTGGGTTACGCAGAAGAAGTTAATTACCTAAGTTTCAAACCCTAAATTTTGATCAATAATCAGTTTGATCTTTTCTCCCACCTGCAGAAAAATGAAGCATAGATAGACCTATATCCTTCGTCCGAATTTTCTGAAAGGTAACTATCTCGGTTTCATATATGAAATTTCTATAGAATCCTTGAAAAAGACTTTTTCCCCATAAGCAAGAAAAAAGAACTTACTATCTTTGGGATCTGATACTACACCGCTGCTTAATCCCTTAGTGGATCGGCTCTATTACATAAGCGGATTCCTAAATTTTGCCCCATATCATGGGATAAGTAAGCAGTTTTTTTTAGTTGTATCGACCCAGTCGGTCACTAATTGATCTTTACGGTGCTTTCTCTATCAATTTGAGAACTCTATCCATAGAGTAGTATAGGCCATACTTTCTTTCTTCCTATTTTGATTCTCGTGAAGTGTCCTTTCTTCCTACAGCTGATAGGGCAAAATCGTTGTTTTGACGATCCCTATGTAGAAAGCCCCCTTTTCTAGTAAATACTAGAAAATTTGATCCTTTCTTATTTTTCTTTCTATAGTGGAGATAGTCGCACGTAATGACAGATCACGGCCATATTATTAAAAGCTTGTGGTAAGAAGGGGTTTCGTTCTAGTGCCCGGAAATAATATTCCAAAGCCTTTGTATGCTCTCCATTGCTTGTGTGTATAAGGCCTATGTTATAGAGTATATAACTTCGATCATAGGGATCAATTTCTAGTCGCGTAGCTTCATAATAATTTTGCAAAGCTTCCGCATAATTTCCTTCGGATTGAGCCAACATCCGTTACGGTCGTTCGTTCTATTCAAAAAATCTCCGTTCCAAAACCGTACATGAGGTTTTCACCTCATACGGCTCCTCCCTTCTGTACATAGTACTAAGCGAAAAAATCTAGAGAATAAAAATAGAATTAGTTCCATCTCATTATGGACCGAAAGGGGCTGGTATTTTTCCAAGAAATCTCTAGCCAACCTTCCCACAAGAGGTTTTTCTTAACACCAATGAATTCTATTAATGCTAGAGGAAAACGATAGCTCCAAGAATTTCTTTGTTCTCAACGCCTCCTATTTAGAGGAATTAGCCACTTCAACGATCTTTGATGGTTATAGGGGTATCCAAAGTACAAACTTGATGGTTGTTTGTTATCCCAACCATTCTTCCCAGCCCTGATACCAATCAGGAAAGGGTTAATTTCTAACAAAGTTTTTCTCTTGTTGATTCCTATTTCTAGGTGTAGTGCTTTTATCCCCTATGCTACCTATTAGTACTAGTAGAGTAGGATTAGCCTGTAATACAGAACCTATCCTGTAGGTGTAACCTTTCGCTCAATACTAAAATCTACAATTGAAGCATCCGAGGCCGCGTCAGTCGAGGATACACGACAGAAGGAGTTGTTAGTTCACCTCACCTTCCCTAAGCGTGGGTTTCCCTTACTAATTTGGTTTTCTCTCCGCGAACCCCCACTCTTTCTCGTAAAACCGGGGTGTAGGTAGGGCTAAAAAAACAAAAAAAAGAGTCAAATCGCACCATCTCTATAATAAGTAAATGCCCTTTTTTCCCCGGAGGTTGTCGGAATTATTCGCAATAAAATATTGGCTACAATTGAGAAGGTCTTATCAATGAAATTTCCATTTATACGGGATCTAGGCATAATTCCCAACCCATTCTATCATTCTATATAGAATTCTTTTCATTCCTTCACAAAATAACATAAAAAAAAAAACAAATCCATTCAATTCTTATAAATCGATCCCTATGCTCCAAATGGATAAGAGAGGTATTTCTGCTCAGCCCAAATTCTCTCTTTTTCCTTCTGTTTGAACAAGAAGAGATAGAAAATATTTGACTAAGATTGGATTTCATTCCACTTTCCTATTTCTTTTCTCAACAACAACTTCTCTCATCAACTATTTCGCATTTTCAAAGTCATTAATCGTCCCATACCCTATTTTCTATTTGATTGTATGGGGTAGGATACCTTATGCAAACAGAATTCTAGGGTTCCTTTTTTATCGAATAAGAAGAATTCTTCCATTCTCTTTTTCTTTGGTTTGGGGAAAACCCAAACTAAAACTTTTCGAGGGAGCGGAATTCCTAGTAAAAAAATCCTGGACCCGTCCACTTAGATGAAAAGGAATTTTTCTATCTAATAGAACAATGGAACTCTCGCGCGGTTGTGGTTGTACCTGTACTGCAGGAATAGGAAAACTCGCTATTCACTCAGTTTTTTTTCCATAATAAGATTATGGAGGAGAGATGGCCGAGCGGTTCAAGGCGTAGCATTGGAACTGCTATGTAGACTTTTGTTTACCGAGGGTTCGAATCCCTCTCTTTCCGTTTTTCTTAATTCAGCAACGTTAATGATTACAATGTATCAAATCAAATGACAATTTATTCCAGCAATAATACAATACCTTTATTTAATAGAAATTCTCTATACCAAATTACTATGGTATGTAAAATACACATAGAGGAAAGAACAAAAAACAAAAAGGAATCCTAGGGTTAATCCATTTCTGTTAGGTGAATGGGAAAATACGAATTAAGAGCCTTAGGTCGATTTAGTTCGGGGAAAGGGGAAGGGGAAGAAAATTCTATGAACCTTTCCGTTTTTCCTTAAGTTCAAGTTTGACGAGAGTAATATTCTACAACTAACAACTCATTTATTTTGAGACCGACCCACTTCCTATCCAGGATTTTTTTTACTAGTCCTTTATATTGCAATGTGTCAATCGTCAAATGCTTTGGCAATTTCCCCGGGTCGGATGAAGCAATAGAATTTTGAACCAGACGTTTTGATCTTTGGTTATCCTTCGTAGTAATAATATCTCGGGGTTTGCAACGAAAACTTGGTATATCGACTATACGACCATTAACTAAAATATGTCTATGGTTAACTAATTGCCGGGCCTCGGGAATGGTTGAAGCCATACCTAATCGAAAAAGGATATTATCCAAACGCATTTCAAGTAATTGTAGTAAAACCTGACCTGTTGAACTTTTTGCTTTTCCAGCGATATGTACATATCTAAGTAATTGTCGTTCTGTCAGACCATAATGAAAACGCAATTTCTGTTTTTCTTGAAGACGAATACGATATTGTTCTTTTTTCCCAGAATGGAATTTCTTTTTCAGATTACTTCCGGATTTAGGTGTTTTTCTAGTGAGTCCTGGTAAAGCTCCCAGACGGCGTATTTTTTTAAAACGAGGTCCTCGATAACGGGACATGAAGACTCCTTTTTTTATTGAAATTTCATTTTACACAATTAATTTCATTGTATTTACATTACAGAATACATCGAAATTAAAACTGAATTAAAGTAAAGGATAAACAGAGTAAAATCTACTAAAAGTACCACAAAAAAATGGAATTTCATCAACATCTGAATTTTTGTATATATATTATTTATTTTATTGTTTTGTATCTAGCAAAATTGTAGGGTAGAACGACATAATAGATCCTGGCTTCTCCATTTAATTCGGAGAAAAAGAGGTA
>JASCZI010030317.1:51207-75346 GCA_036250425.1 Stylosanthes scabra
CTCTCTATTTTATGGCGCAGGCGCCTGTCCAGTCTATAAACAAGTACTAATAGGGAAATGAAAACTATACTAAAGGAAACGTAGGATATCTCTCCTAAAATCTAAAAAAGGACATATTAGGGCTATACGGATTCGAACCGTAGACCTTCTCGGTAAAACAGATCAAACGGATTATTATCGAAATGATTCGAACTGTTTCAAAGACCCAACATGCATTTTTTTGCATTGGGCTCTTTTATCAACTGATAGAAAGATCAGTTAGTCCACCATAGTTTTTCTTTACGGAAAGATAATGAGATGGCTCCCTGCGCTCTGATTGATTATTTGTATTATGATCTATCTAAGAGCAATACCAAAGTGTTTCAAAGGAGGATTACCTTGACTTAGGTCTGCCTCCGGCCTAAATTAAATCAACCTAAGTGAAATAGAGTCTCTATCGTTCCGCTACAAGAGTTGACTATGAGACTTCATACACCTTAAAGTTCATAGAACGAAAAGAATTTTTTTGGAGGCCCTTATCCTCATTAAGCCTAGCATTTAGTGGGCTGGATATTTACCTTATCAACTAGCAAATCAATAAAGGTTCTATTTGTTTAGGCACCTGGATTGGTACCTGAATCGGACTGAACCAACTATTTGTCAGGCGACTGTTCTCCTATTCTCTCGAATCCATGAAGTAAGACATTGATTTTGCAAGAAGATCCACTATGTTCATTGCATAATAAGCTCCCTTGAAAAGCATTGGCGCACGTGTAAACGAGTTGCTCTACCGAACTGAGCTATAGCCCTTGTCAGAGATATCTTAATATATAGAGAATTTCTTGTCAAGATGAATATTCTCTAATAGTAGAGGATATCCTTTGATCTGTTTACTATAATAACATACCAATAACGAAGCGGTATTTGCTTATAAAAAGGATTCGATCTATAATCGATCGAAGTAAAGGGTCTTCCTTTGTGGTGATAAATTGCCTACTTAACTCAGTGGTTAGAGTATTGCTTTCATACGGCGGGAGTCATTGGTTCAAATCCAATAGTAGGTAGGTAGGTAGAAAAATTACTAGATAGCATTGGCCCTACTTCGCTTCGCTATCTAATAAATTTTTCTACCCCTCTTCCCTTTTTCTTTGTATCAACTAAACCGTTGGGTTGTCTTCAATTAGATGGGGGAATCCAATTAACAGCCTCGACTCGTATCCTAGCTCGTCTGAGAGCTACCTTCGCTTCAACCAATTCTTTCGTACCCTCAGCTCTACTCACGTTAGCTTCGGCTATTTCAAGTGCCTGTTGAGCTTCTTCCGGATCAATGTCACTACCCAGTTCCGCATCATTTCCTAAAATGATGATCTCATTATTAACTATTCTGGCAAAACCGCTCCACAGAACCGCCGTTAACCATTGATCGTTGAGGAGGCGTATTCTCAAGGGACCCATATCTACAGCTGTGTTAATGGGGGCGTGGTTTGGTAATACGCCAATTTGGCCACTATTAGTAGATAAAATGATTTCTTTCACTTCACAATCCCAAATAATTCGCTTAGGAGTCAGTACATAAAGATTTAATTTCATTTCTTCAATTTGTTCTCCTCTTCTAAGTTTATAGCTTTCGTGCTAGCTTCATCGATGTTACCCACCAAATAAAAAGCCTGTTCGGGTAGGCCGTCTAATTCTCCGGAAAGGATTAGTTGAAATCCCCTAATAGTTTCTGCAAGACCAACATACTTTCCCGGAGAACCGGTAAAAACTTCTGCCACAAAAAACGGTTGTGATAAGAAGCGCTCAATTTTTCGTGCTCTTGCTACAGTTAAACGATCCTCCTCCGATAATTCATCCAACCCAAGAATTGCGATAATGTCCTGAAGTTCTTTGTAACGTTGTAAAGTTTGCTTAACTCTTTGTGCAGTTTCATAATGTTCGTTGCCAACGATCCGAGGTTGTAACATAGTTGAGGTTGAATCTAAAGGATCTACTGCAGGATAAATCCCTTTGGAAGCTAATCCTCTGGAAAGTACGGTAGTAGCATCCAAATGTGCAAATGTTGTAGCAGGAGCAGGGTCGGTCAAATCGTCCGCAGGTACATAAACCGCTTGGATCGAAGTTATAGATCCCTTTTTAGTAGAAGTAATTCTTTCTTGCAAAGAACCCATTTCTGTACTAAGAGTAGGTTGATAACCCACTGCAGAGGGCATTCTCCCTAATAAGGCAGATACCTCCGATCCTGCTTGAACAAAACGAAAGATATTATCGATGAATAGAAGCACGTCTTGCTTATTAACATCTCGGAAATATTCTGCCATAGTTAGGGCAGTCAAACCAACTCTCATACGAGCTCCTGGCGGTTCATTCATTTGGCCATAGACTAGAGCTACCTTTGATTCCTCAAGATTTTTTTCATTAATTACTCCAGATTCCTTCATTTCCATATAAAGATCATTTCCTTCACGAGTCCGTTCCCCTACTCCGCCAAATACGGATACGCCCCCGTGAGCTTTAGCAATATTGTTGATTAATTCCATGATGAGTACTGTTTTACCTACTCCAGCTCCCCCAAATAGTCCGATTTTTCCTCCACGCCGATAAGGAGCTAAAAGATCGACCACCTTAATACCAGTTTCAAAGATGGATAATTTCGTATCTAACTCGATAAAGGCGGGCGCGGATCTATGAATAGGGAATGTTGCACTAGTATCTACAGGACCCAAATTGTCAACAGGCTCCCCAAGAACGTTGAAAATTCGTCCAAGAGTAGCTCCACCGACAGGAACACTGAGAGGAGCTCCCGTGTCAATCACTTCCATTCCTCTCATCAACCCATCTGTAGCACTCATAGCTACAGCTCTAACTCGATTATTTCCTAATAATTGTTGTACCTCACAAGTTACATTAATTTGCTTACCGTCAGTGTCTCGACTCTTGACTACCAAAGCATTATAAATATAAGGTAACTTGCCCGGGGGAAAAGTGACATCCAGCACGGGTCCAATAATTTGATCGATACGCCCTGTACTTTTTTCTTCAATTGTAGAAACCCCGGGACGAGAAGTAGTAGGATTGGTTCTCATAATTATCACATAATTTTCAAAAAAAAGGAATTTATCGAAATTTTGATTTTTTTCTTGTTGAATAATGCCAAATCAACACCAAAAAAATATCCAAAAATCCAAAAGTCAAAAGGAAATGAATTAGTTAATTCAATAAGAGAGAAAAGGGGACCAGCACTTGATTTCGTTGCCCAAACGAATCCCATTCAATCGTTTACTCATGGAATGAGTCCGTCGGAAAGTTCAATCAATCTTTTTTTCATATACATTTTGCCTTTTGTAAACGATTTGTGCCTACTCTACTTTCTTATCTAGGACTTCGATATACAAAATATATACTACTGTGAAGCATAGATTGCTGTCAACAGAGAATTTTCGTAGTATTTAGGTATTTCCACTCAAAATAAGAAAAGGGGGTCTATTAAGAACTTAATAAGGATTAGAAGTTGATTTGGGGTTGCGCTATATCTATTAAAGAGTATACAATAAAGATGGATTTGGTGAATCAAATCCATGGTTTAATAACGAAGCATGTTAACTTACCATAACAACAACTCAATTCTTATCGAATTCCTATAGTAGAATTCCTATAGCATAGAATGTACACAGGGTGTACCCATTATATATGAATGAAACATATTATATGAATGAAACATATTCATTAACTTAAGCATGCCCCCCATTTTCTTTAATGAGTTGATATTAATTGAATATCTTTTTTTTAAGATTTTTGCAAAGGTTTCATTTACGCCTAATCCATATCGAGTAGACCCTGTCGTTGTGAGAATTCTTAATTCATGAGTTGTAGGGAGGGACGTATGTCACCACAAACAGAAACTAAAGCAAGTGTTGGATTTAAAGCTGGTGTTAAGGATTATAAATTGACTTACTACACCCCGGAGTACGAAACCAAGGACACTGATATCTTGGCAGCATTCCGAGTAACTCCTCAGCCGGGGGTTCCGCCCGAAGAAGCAGGGGCTGCAGTAGCTGCCGAATCTTCTACTGGTACATGGACAACTGTTTGGACTGATGGACTTACCAGTCTTGATCGTTACAAAGGCCGATGCTATCACATCGAGCCCGTTGTTGGGGAGGATAATCAATATATCGCTTATGTAGCTTATCCATTAGACCTATTTGAAGAGGGTTCTGTTACTAACATGTTTACTTCCATTGTGGGTAACGTATTTGGTTTCAAAGCCCTACGCGCTCTACGTCTGGAGGATCTGCGAATTCCCCCTACTTATTCAAAAACTTTCCAAGGTCCGCCTCATGGTATCCAAGTTGAAAGGGATAAGTTGAACAAATACGGTCGTCCTTTATTGGGATGTACTATTAAACCAAAATTGGGATTATCTGCAAAAAATTATGGTAGAGCATGTTATGAGTGTCTACGCGGTGGACTTGATTTTACCAAAGATGATGAAAACGTAAACTCACAACCATTTATGCGTTGGAGGGACCGTTTTGTCTTTTGTGCCGAAGCTATTTATAAATCACAGGCCGAAACCGGTGAAATTAAGGGGCATTACTTGAATGCGACTGCAGGTACATGCGAAGAAATGATTAAAAGAGCTGTATTTGCGAGGGAATTAGGGGTTCCTATTGTAATGCATGACTACTTAACCGGGGGATTCACCGCAAATACTAGTTTGGCTCATTATTGCCGCGACAACGGCCTACTTCTTCACATTCACCGAGCAATGCATGCAGTTATTGATAGACAGAAAAATCATGGTATGCATTTCCGTGTATTAGCTAAAGCATTGCGTATGTCTGGGGGAGATCATATCCACGCTGGTACAGTAGTAGGTAAGTTAGAAGGGGAACGCGAAATGACTTTAGGTTTTGTTGATTTATTGCGCGATGATTTTATTGAAAAAGATCGTGCTCGCGGTATCTTTTTCACTCAGGACTGGGTATCCATGCCAGGTGTTATACCGGTGGCTTCAGGGGGTATTCATGTTTGGCATATGCCAGCTCTGACCGAAATCTTTGGAGATGATTCTGTATTGCAATTTGGTGGAGGAACTTTAGGACATCCTTGGGGTAATGCACCTGGTGCAGCAGCTAATCGGGTGGCTTTAGAAGCCTGTGTACAAGCTCGTAACGAAGGGCGCGATCTTGCTCGTGAAGGTAATGAAATTATCCGATCAGCTTGCAAATGGAGTCCTGAACTAGCCGCAGCTTGTGAAATATGGAAAGCGATCAAATTCGAGTTCGAGCCGGTAGATAAACTAGATAGCTAGACTAAGTGGATAAAATTAGATAGAAAAAAGGTCTAAATAAAAAAGAAGAGAAATAGAAAGATCAAAAATCAGTTACGAAAATGCAGTAATTCTTCTTTTTTCTTCTAATTGATTGCAATTAAACTCGGCTCAATCTTTTTTCAGATTGAGCCGAGTTTAAATAGATTTTGATACGATCATGAGACTTGACAAATCGGGATTCCTCTATTCTATATATTTAGAAGATATAAAGGTATAATACAATAAATAAATACAAATATAGTATTATCATATGATAATGGAATCAAATACGCAGTATTTACAGAAAAAGTTTTCATTTATTGGGAAAGAATCAATGACATACAATGCATTACAGACGTATGATCATTACCCTTTAACCGGGTTATTCTATTCCACTTCTAGATAGAGAAAAAAACTAAAGGAGAATGAATGAAAAAAGACAGAGTTTGGAAGTTAGACCCCTTTCTAAGACTCTCTTTCAAAAAAGAGGACATTTTGAAACTTTTAACAGGCACAATCGTGAGTCAACAAGTGACTCGAAATGCTCGTAAGAAAAGAGAATTGATTTTCAAAATGGTAGAACTAGATGACGAAGTTTTCTATAACCTTGATGAAGAGGTAGTTTTAGTTTACGACTCCGATCAAGAGCGAGAAGTCTTTCATTTCAGATTGGACTGCTATAGAATCTGGACCCATCGTAGAGACGTTCAAAAGGCTCCTGATGATAAGAATCATACTTTCGCGGAACTCCATGGGGCTATGGGCTTCAACGCGGTAGACGTTTTGTTCCGAATTTTTCTGGAGCAAACCTCCGACCCAACGATACAATGAATTTTTTCTATTCACAAAGAAAAAAGATTCGGAATCGCAATGCTACTATACGCACCCGGAGGAATATTCGGAATTATATTCTTATATAATCCATTTTTGCGCGGGGTCTTACTAACAGGACTTCGCTGCACGAGACGAGGATTCGTCGAAAAGCTAAGGTCATCCGGTATTTTCATACCCTTTGGGGGTGGTATATGGCCTTACAAAGTCTAAGGGGTAGTATGAGATCCGTAGTAGGTAAAAGAATTTGTCCCTTGATTGAGTATGCTATTTTCCCTCCTTTACCGCGCATTATTGTATATGCTTCTAGAAGAGCACGTATGCAGAGAGGAAATTACAGTTTAATAAAAAAGCCTAAAAAAGTTTCAACTTTACGGCAATATCAATCAACTAAAAGTCCTATGTATCAATCCTTACAGCGGATTTGTGGGGTCCGAGAGTGGTTGAATAAGTATTGCATGTGGAAGGAAGTAGACGAAAAAGATTTTGGATTCGAAATAGGTGCATTCGACTAAGTCGTACTTTGAATCCAATTTCAAGTTCGATTAGAAGGATAGAAAGGCCGCGAGGATCGGAAAAGAAAAATCAAATCTTTTTAATTGCTTCTCCTTTTTTGCTATTTTCTTATTATTTATATAATCCATTCGATTCTTTTTTTTTAGAATACTTTAGTATTCTAAAAAAAAGTATTCTATACTATAAAAAATCTTTTTTTGCAAACTCAAAAATACAATAGTCAATATTCGTTATAATAGATATACTTAATTATATCATAAGAATCTTAAGATATTTTTTGAATAGATCAAATCGAATAGATAGAAATAGTAAATTTGAATGGAGACACCTATTCTATGATGGATTTTAACTTACCCTCTATTTTCGTGCCTTTAGTAGGCTTAGTATTTCCGGCAATTGCAATGGCTTCTTTATTTCTTTATGTGCAGAAAAATAAGATTGTCTAGAACCGACGGGACCGAATTTTCTCAATGTATTTCCACACAGGATCATAATACGGATCTTTTGTAGTGTAAGTAATATAATATGGTATGTTATGTGGCTCTTTCTACACACAAATGCAAACCCGCTATGGATGGGGATTATGGATGCGGATATAGGCTACGAGCATAAATGCATGCATATGCGGAACCGGGTATAGCGAGTTTTTTTAAGTGGATCAACAAATACTTTTTGAATAGAAAGTCAATGTATCTAACCAATTATTTTACAGGAGTATCTAGTTGGCGAAGGCGATTTCAGAATCAAAAAAAGTAAAGTAAAGTCAAAATCATTTAGCTTATTCTCTCAATTTCAATCGACCGCTGTTAGTATATCTAATATGAATTGGCGATCAGAACACATATGGATAGAACTTCTAAAAGGTTCTCGAAAAAGAGGTAATTTTTTCTGGGCCTGTATTCTTTTTCTAGGTTCACTAGGATTCTTAGCGGTTGGGGCTTCCAGTTATCTTGGTAAGAATATTATATCTGTACTTCCATCTCAACAAATTCTTTTTTTTCCACAGGGGGTCGTGATGTCTTTCTACGGAATCGCAGGCCTATTCATTAGCGCTTACTTGTGGTGCACTATTTTGTGGAATGTAGGCAGTGGTTATGACCGATTCGATAGAAAAGAGGGAGTAGTGTGCATTTTTCGTTGGGGATTCCCTGGAATAAAACGTCGCGTCTTCCTTCGATTCCTTATGCGGGATATCCAATCAATTAGAATTCAGGTTAAAGAAGGTCTTTTTCCTCGTCGTATCCTTTATATGGAAATCCGGGGCCAGGGGGCCATTCCCTTGACTCGTACTGATGAGAAGTTTTTTACTCCACGAGAAATTGAACAAAAAGCTGCCGAATTGGCTTATTTCTTGCGCATACCAATGGAAGTATTTTGAGTACCAATTGAATTTTTTGAAATGAATTGAATGAAGAAGAATTGGAAGAAGAAAAGTTTTCTCAACACGAGGGAAAAGGTCCCTTCGAAATTGCATTATTGTAAGGGGATTTTGAGTATTTATCTAAAGGAAGGAACAAATGAGGATAAGAGAAAATTGCTTCTAATTTGTCCAAGTGGGATATATGGCGTAATATTCTTCCATTTTCATCCGAAAGGACTTTTTTCTATTTCTCTATTCCACTCCATCTAGATCTAAGAAAGAACTCAATGCAATGAAATTCTACTAGTATAGAAAAAAGAGGAATAGATACAAGGTCTCAAACCTTGTTATAGAATTTTTCCTTCAAAGAAAAAGAAATATCATATAGAGTCAGCGAATAAAGCGGATTCATTAACAACTCAATTTACAGATCAAAAATGAAAAAAAAGAAAGCATTGCCTTCTTTCCTATATCTTGTATTTATCGTACTTTTGCCTTGGGGAGTCTCTTTCTCTTTTAACAAATGTCTGGAACTTTGGATTAAGAATTGGTGGAATACCAGGCAATCCCAAACTCTCTTAACTGCTATTCAAGAGAAAAGAGTTCTAGAAAGATTCATGGAATTAGAAGACCTTTTTATCTTGGACGAAATGATAAAAGAGAAACCGAATACACATGTACAAAACCCCCCTATAGGAATACGCAAGGAAATAATACAATTGGCCAAAATAGATAATGAGGGTCATCTCCATATCATTTTGCATTTCTCGACAAATATAATCTGTTTGGCTATTCTAAGTGGTTCTTTTTTTCTGGGTAAAGAGGAACTTGTTATTTTGAATTCTTGGGTTCAGGAATTCTTCTATAACTTAAATGACTCAGTAAAAGCTTTTTTTATTCTTTTAGTTACTGATTTTTTTGTTGGATTTCACTCCACCCGCGGTTGGGAACTACTAATTCGTTGGGTCTATAACGATCTTGGATGGGTTCCTAACGAGCTAATTTTCACTATTTTTGTTTGTAGTTTTCCTGTGATTCTAGATACATGTTTGAAATTTTGGGTCTTTTTTTGTTTAAACCGCCTATCTCCTTCGCTTGTAGTCATTTATCATTCAATTAGTGAAGCATAAACTCATTTGATCTCCTGATATTAATCAAAATTAGCATCCTTTTTCCTTTAGAAAGAAAGCCTTTTTCCATTTTAGCAAAATTCTTTTTTTCTATTTCTACCTGCTCAAGGTATTCATCATTCCAGTACAACTGTTGCAGTAGAATGACAACAGATTCGTGTATAGGGAACTAGATTAGCTTAGCTACCTATCTAATTTATTGTAGAAATTCCGGGATCTGTGATTGGACATGGAAAATAGAAATACTTTTTCTTGGGTAAAGGAACAGATGACTCGATCGATTTCTGTATCGATCATGATATACGTAATAACTCGGACATCTATTTCAAATGCATATCCCATTTTTGCGCAGCAAGGTTATGAAAACCCACGAGAAGCAACTGGACGAATTGTATGTGCCAATTGCCATTTAGCGAATAAGCCTGTGGATATTGAAGTTCCCCAAGCAGTGCTTCCCGATACTGTATTTGAAGCAGTTCTTCGAATTCCTTATGATATGCAACTGAAACAAGTTCTTGCTAATGGGAAAAAGGGAGGGTTGAATGTGGGTGCTGTTCTTATTTTGCCCGAGGGATTCGAATTAGCGCCGCCCGACCGTATTTCTCCTGAGTTGAAAGAAAAGATAGGAAATCTCTCTTTTCAGAGTTATCGTCCCAATAAAAAAAATATTCTTGTGATAGGCCCTGTTCCCGGTAAGAAATATAGTGAAATCGTCTTTCCCATTCTTTCCCCCGACCCTGCTATGAAGAAAGACGTTCATTTCTTAAAATATCCCATATATGTGGGGGGAAACCGAGGAAGGGGACAGATCTATCCTGATGGTAGCAAGAGTAACAATACGGTCTATAATGCAACGTCAACAGGTGTAGTAAGAAAAATACTGCGTAAAGAAAAGGGGGGATATGAAATATCCATAGTCGATGCATCGGATGGACGCCAAGTGATTGATCTTATACCTCCCGGTCCAGAACTTCTTGTTTCAGAGGGGGAATCGATCAAGCTTGATCAACCATTAACAAGTAATCCTAATGTGGGAGGGTTTGGTCAGGGGGATGCAGAAATAGTGCTTCAGGATCCATTACGCGTTCAAGGCCTTTTGTTCTTCTTCGCATCCGTTATTTTGGCACAAGTTTTTTTGGTTCTCAAAAAGAAACAGTTTGAAAAGGTTCAATTGTACGAAATGAATTTCTAGGTCCCGGGATTTCTTACCATCAAGTTGGTAAAAAGCCGCGATTTATTGGCGATTGCTAGAATTCTCTATGATCCATTTTGGAAATCTTTTTTTTGTTTAGACTATTTTTTGTTTGCGAGATGTCTTGTCTGCAATTCCTTATTTCTATCATCTCATGCAAAACGAGGAGAATGCAAGGCAAGGGCGAGAACAATAAAAGGAACAAATCCTTTTAGGAGGGATTGCTGGTCTTCTTAATCCTCTATTGGGCACAAGAAAAAGGCTTTTTTGCCTTTTTCTTGTGTCGATTCTTCTTGTATTGTATCGAAATATGAATCTTTTTTCTTCCTATTCGGCAAAGATTACTATTTCTTCTTTATTTGGGTCTGTCTCTTGAACCTCTTTTGCTTAGGTTCAGGCGATGTAGTGGACAAAAAGAGGGAAAGAAAATATGGCGGGGGACAAATTTTTTGTGACCAAATAGAATTGCTTGACTTGTTCAATTAAGTTCAATTTAGAACTTACAGAAATTTTGCAAAAAAAACGGATACTCTTCCATTGAAGGCTGTTTTTTATTTTTAGGCTAGTTGAGTAGTTTTAATTAAGGTTTTATTAGTTTATTACTCTAAATTAAATCAATGATTTACAAGAGACTTCCTCCGGGGAATAAAATATTGGATCCTCGATTGATCCTTTCTTTCTCCTCGCTTCATAAAAGTGAATTAATTTCATTGGCGAGGGGGTTATAAATCAACTGATGGATTACTTCACTAACATTATTAACAAACAAAATTAACAAACAAAACGAATAAATAGAGGGATTCTGACCATCAGAGCAAAGGCTTTCTCTTTGTTATTTTTACAAATCAAAATAGGAAACCCGTTTGTAGGTTATGGAATAGATTAAAAAAGTCGGGTTATAAGAGTAAGAATTCCGCGGGTCCTTTCCGCTCTAATCAGATAAAAGGGGGTAAGGACCCGCTAAGTTCCTATTTTTTCATGTTTACAACCTGGTCCCTCCAATTACTATAGAGATGAACCCAATCCAGAATATGAACCGTAAAAGAAAACACCTATTAAACCAATCACAGCAATACCGGTTACAGTACCTATCAGCCAAAGAGGAATTCTTCCAGTAGTATCGGCCATTTCCCCTACTTTCCTCCACATTTTATCAAGTGGTCATGCTAGAGACAAAAACAGTCATGGATAGTTATAAGGATGGTATCCTTCCAAATGGGGATAAGAGAATTCTTACTACTCTCTTTCTTTCTCTCAATTGAAGAAGTAATTGGAAAATAAAACAGCAAGTACAAAAATGAGTAATAAACCCCAGTATAGACTGGTACGATTCAATTCAACATTTTGTTCATTCGGGTTTGATTGTGTCATAGTTCTATAGTTGGAATTTGGTTTATCGTTGGATGAACTGCATTGCTGATATTGATCCCAAGAAAAAAACAGTAGGTACAGCTAGTCCGTGAACAGCCAGCCATCGCACTGTAAAAATAGGATAGGTTCGATCTATGGTCATTGAGGGCCTCCTAAAAGGATCTACTAAATTCATCGAGTTGTTCTAAAGAATCAAAACGGTCGGTTATTAACGGAATTCCTTGTCGGCTTTCTGTGAAATACTCGTTTGGCCGAGGACTTCCAAACACGTCATAAGCTAAACCCGTACTGACAAATAACCAACCCGCAATGAATAGGGAAGGTATAGTAATGCTATGAATAACCCAGTATCGAATACTGGTAATAATATCAGCAAAAGAACGTTCTCCCGTGCTTCCAGACATGCTGAGCTCCCCAAATTTTTGTACATTCAAAAAAGGAATTGATTCCGTAAAAGATGGGATCAACCAGTAAATAGAAAATTACTGATATTTCATCCTTGTGAGATTGTCAATTTTGTACCAAAGGTGTATTTTGAGTATACCAAATTAGTATAGCTATCCTTCCTATGGCACAGCAATCCTGTTTCGAGACCAAGCGAAACAGAATTCTTTTTTTCTCTTCTTTGTTCCTTGTCTATAGGGTAAGCTATATGGTATTCAAGGCATCAATAGAAAACCTCAATTTTGAGGGTCCTACTTAATTTTCACCGGCTTCGGAATAGTAGAATAATTCGGAATAGGGCTCAAGATCTTGGGAAAATCTAAGTTAATGATCAACAGGTTTGGATAAAGAATTTAGGAAAGATATTCTTATACTGACACAATACAAAGAGAAGTAGATGCGAAAGCTATCCCTTCGAATCCAACCTTTCCCCTTAAAGAATTTAATTGGTTAGCATAATATAATATCTAATAAATAGAAAATCAAATAGTAGATAATCTGTTATGAAAGAGAGAAAACATTCTTTGAAGAATCAAGATTCGTAATCAACCCTTGCCTTGTTTACTAACTTTCTTGACCAAACTGCAAGCGTGGAACTTTGCCAGTTCTTAGGTTTCCGAAATAGTGTAATGGAAAAAGAAGTGCTTCGAATCGACTTTGATTGGGGTTCGAAAAAGGAATTAAAAAAAAGTAAATTCAGGAAAGATTTCCTTTTTTTAGGAGACCCTCGAGGGGTCGTGGAATGCTTTTCTTCTCCTCTTATTCCATATGGAATACAATCAATTAAAATAAGAAGGAATAGGGGAATATTCGACTGTTCGCTCCAAAAAGAAGGTTAAATCATCCTATTGAAAAAGACCAAAATAGAAAGAACTTTTTCAAATTCAATTCTTTATTTTTCACTGGGGTTAGCTGATCTAGTTCTTAATATTTTTACTTTACTCAATTGACAGATTACACAGCAAATCTCTTGATTCGGAATTAGGGACTCATGCCCCATCTGATGAATCCATTTTCTTTTACACTTCTGTATCTCACTCTATCTTGTTTTTTAGTATTATCTAAAATAACCGATGAATTATGAATTTTCCATAACTTAGGTAAGTGCTTTACCAACATATGTAGTGTAGTAAAAAAAATGGAATTTAACCCTTTCATGCTTACTATAACTAGTTATTTCGGTTTTCTATTGGCTGCTTTAACTCTAACCCTAGCTCTATTTATTGGCTTGAACAAGATACGTCTTATTTGAAATGAATTGAATGAATAAGGCAGAAAAGAAAAAATCTCTCTTTTGGATTCCTGGTATTCTACGCACTAATTACCAATTCTTTTTTTCTTGGTCATTGAGATTCGTGGATAATTTAGACTACTATTTAGGGATAAATCGTACCTCTTTTTTTTATCCCCTCGAACAAATCGAAATGATTGAAGTTTTTCTATTTGGAATCGTCTTAGGCCTAATTCCTATTACTTTAGCGGGATTATTCGTGACTGCGTATTTGCAATACAGACGTGGGGATCAGTTGGATCTTTGATTGAGTAATATTTCTTTTTTGATTGCCCTCCTCTCTGGTCTGGAGGAGGTCAAATTGGAATTGCAATTTGTTTTGTTAAGTTATTTTGCCCTGCTTCGACATAAGATAGATGGAATCACGCTCTGTAGGATTTGAACCTACGACATCGGGTTTTGGAGACCCGCGTTCTACCGAACTGAACTAAGAGCGCTTTCAAAAATCAAATCCTTTTCTACTCCTAATGTGTCTCACGTACGTATAGTATCCACAAATTCAAGTTATACCCGCTTTAATCGACCTCCTCACTACTGCCTATAAAGAAGAAAGAAGTAATAGGTAGGGATGACAGGATTTGAACCTGTGACATTTTGTACCCAAAACAAACGCGCTACCAAGCTGCGCTACATCCCTTTTCCAAATTGTTGTACAATGTCATTGTACACAATTCCTATCTTGTTTTCCACATCCTAATTTTCTTGTCTTTTTCTATCTATAGAGAATCCTCGTGTCATTTCTTCTTTTTGGTCTCATATAATCAAGGAATGGTATATATCTAAATCCAATCTAATTTCACCTATAAAAGAAAGATTACTATTCCTTGGTAATCTATAGGAAGGGATTGTCTTTTTCGTTTTTAGTTCGGAATTTCGCCTAAACAAAAGAAATACAAATGATCTTGGGCAATAATATCTGATCATATACGTATTCCAATAAGGAAGGAGGATTTTCAATGCGGGATATAAAAACATATCTCTCTGTAGCACCCGTGCTAAGTACTCTATGGTTTGGGGCTTTAGCAGGTTTATTGATAGAAATTAATCGTTTATTTCCAGATGCTTTGTCATTCCCCTTTTTTTCATTCTAGTTGTTGCTATGTGAGGAATAGAGTTCTTCGTGACATGATAAAAAATTCCCACTTTTCAATCCCTTTTTAGTATAGGAAAGAAAAAGAAAGAAAAGATAGATTGGGTTGGACCTTAGAGTCATGAAAAATTTGGTAAATCTCATTTTTGAAAAAAGAAATTCAATTAAAAGCAGTATCCAAGCTAAGTCAGGCCTCAGAAATCAGAGCATAGAAAGAGGCTGGGTTGGCTACTAAAATGAAAGGATTTTGCTTCAAAATCCTTGCTAATTTGACAAGGATTGTATTCCTTAATTATTTCTCTATTTTTTATTACTTAATTGAAAAATTTCCAAAAATTTTTATTCTAATGGATTTTCTTCTTCCTCTTCGGTTTCAAAATAGAGGAATAAAAGAATAAGTAGAAGAATTAAGTTAAGTCAATCCAAAAAGGAAAGGAGGTTCATGGCCAAGGGGAAAGATGTTAGAATCAGAGTTATTTTGCAATGTGTGAGTTGTGTTCGAAAAGGGGCCAATGAGGAGTCGGCAGGGATTTCTAGATATAGTACTCAAAAGAATCGCCACAATACACCCGGACAATTAGAATTAAGAAAATTTTGTCGTTATTGTCGTAAGCATACGATTCATGCCGAAATAAAGAAATAGGAGCATCTTGTGTTCGATCTTTCCAAAGATCAAAAAGAATAAGAACTTCCTATTTAATATATAGAGCATAGATAGAATACAAAATACAAATCAACTTGTCTGATTTCCATTAGATATTATTTCATATGTATCGAGGGTATTCATCTAATATATGGACCAAAGAGAGACTATTTCTTCTGGATCCAAAATTAATAAAATAAACAAATCAATTTTTTTCAATTTTAAAATAAGGAATAAATCATGTATACATCTAAACAACCCTTTCATAAATCCAAACAAACTTTTCATAAATCCAAGCAAACTTTTCGTAAATCCAAGCAAACTTTTCGTAAATTCAAACAACCTTTTCGCAAACCCAAACAACCTTTTCGTAGGCGTCCTCGGATTGGCCCGGGGGATCGAATTGATTATAGAAACATGAGTTTAATTAATCGATTTATTAGTGAACAAGGAAAAATATTATCGAGACGAATAAATAGATTAACCTTGAAACAACAACGATTAATTACTCTTGCTATAAAACAGGCTCGTATTTTATCTTTCTTACCATTTCGTAACTATGAGAATGAGAAACAATTTCAAGCCCAGTCAATTTCAATAATTACAGGTCCTAGACCCAGAAAAAATAGACATATTCCTCCATTAACACAAAAGTTCAATTCCAATCGAAACTTAAGAAACTCCAACCAGACTTTAAGAAACAACAATCGGAACTTAAGTTCCGATTGTTGATGTTTTATTCGAAAGGGCCAGACTATATATAAAGAAAGTAATCCAATTTAGATTCTTGGGTTTGTTATAAGAAAGAACAATGGGGAAGAAAAAATAGTTTTTTTATTTATTGCAACATGCTCGTTGATTCCTACCACTTAATCTTAATTTATTGTATCTTCCCGGAGTTACCTCTCCGGGAATTCTTTTTTAATTATTCCTGTATATTACTTTTTTATCCCTTTAATTGATAATCTTTATTTTATTGGAAATCGTGTAAAGATTATTTGAATTTAATACAGCTACTTGTGCAAGGATTTTACGATTAAGAATCAATTCTTTCTTGTAAAGATTGTGTATTAATTTACTATAATTATCGAATACTTTATGTATCCGCGTTGCTGCGTTTATCCGACTGATCCACAAACGCCGAAAATCCCTCTTTTGCCTGACTCTATCTCGATGAGAGGAAACAAACGCTCTTCTTACCTGTTGAGTAATCATTCGATTAAGTCTTAAATGAGCCCCTCTAAAGTTTGAGGCAAATGAACGCATTTTTGCCCGTCGTCTCCGAGCTATATATCCTCGCGGAACTCTGGTCATTGAATCAAATTAACCTTAATGAATAACTAATGATTTCTCTTCTTTTAGCCATCCTTTTTCCCATTAATAACAAAACGAATTATTCCCATATATAAAATATTAGTTCCAATGGCTTTTGCTACTATAACCTTCCCAACCACAATTTTCTCTTCTACTCCCTTCAGTTATTTCGCACGATACTAAAAAATAGTGGGTTCCATCGTTTCTATGGTTCCCTTTTAAACGGCGAGGCCCTCTCTATACACCGGAGCCCTTTCTTTCATTTCATCAAAGGGTATTGTGAACTTGTATAGTTCACATTCTTTGGCTCTACCTATCCATTATAGAGTAAATAGCTCTTTTCACAATAAGAGTTATCCATACAGTGACGGCATTTAATTATGAAAGTTGGCTAAGTAGCTGACCCTCTTAGTCCGTTTTTTTAAGATAAAGGAGCATAAGCCTTTATCTTTTTATTACTATTTCCTCCGCTTAATGAATAGCCGTTTGCTACCAATGGGGGAATTGCTTCTTATTTCCAATCTAGATGATTGGATTTGCACCAAAGGAAACCAGAAATTCCATATACCGTAGAAATCTAGGATAGAGAAGCTCTATCCTATTCATTGGTACCGATCATGGATACTTCAAAAATTGTCTTATTTGTTTGAACCCATGATCCGAACGAGTCGCACATACACCCTAGCACATGTTCCTCGACGCTGAGGACATCCCTTAAGCGCGGCCGATTTTCTAGCATTTCGTATTGGCTGTCTTGCGTTTCTAATAAGTTGTTTAACCGTTGGCATGTCGTATGTATATAGAAAAAATGGATTGGTTTAGATCGATCTTAACCTGAATGATTGATCATTATGAAGTATTTCCATTAAATTGCATAAAACCCGAATTTAGGGTTGAAATAAATTTACAAGAAATCTGGCCACTACCAATCCTTAAACATTTCTGGAAACCACACTGGATCAGTATCGCAGTGCTCGTCAAGCATTTCATCCCCTACAATATCGACAAGTCCATAAGCTTTGGCTTCGTCTGCTGACATAAAAACATCCCTTTCCATGTCTTCGGATACAACCCAAAAAGGCTTGCCTGTTCTTAGTGCATAAACCCTTGTGATCATTTCGCGAACTTTGTGTAACTCTTCCACTTCTAGTAAAAATTCTGGTGTTCTTGCCCGATAATAAGCACTAGCAGGTTGGTGAAGCATAATCCTCGCGTGGGGGAATGCTATACGCTTGGTGGGTTCTCCTCCAAGCAGAATGAAGGACGCCATGGACGCGGCTATTCCGAGGCATATTGTATATATATCTGGTGTCACCGTTTGCATCGTATCAAAAATCGCCATTCCTGAGATTAACCACCCGCCGGGGGAGTTTATAAACAAAAAAATATCGCTAATTCCATCTTCTATACTGAGATATACCATGAGACCTGTAATATGATTCGTGACCTCGCAACGAATCTCTTGACCTAAAAAAAGTGTCCTTTCTCGATACATAACATTGTATAAGTCAACCCAAGTCGCTTCTTCATCTCCGGGAATCCGGTAAGGTACTTTTGGAACACCAATGGGCATATTAGATTAATATTATTAAATTTAAGTAAGAAAACTACACTTTAATATGGAAACGTAAGAATGGAAGAGAAAGAAAGAATCCGCAGTTTATTGTTTTCACTTTTTTTCTTATTCTATATGAATACTATAGATTCTATTAATACGTAGATTGAAATAATACATAGATTGAAAGATTATACATATAAGTAGGATAAGACAGATTGAATAAAGAAAAAAGAATGGGTGATTCGAATACTAAACAAAAAGAGATAGGGATCTATTCTTCGTTTTTTCCAAATAAGCCAAGCTGCCCATTGCATATTGGCACTTATCGAGTATAGAATAGATCTGCTTCTCTTTCTTCTTACGAACAGAATTGGCTTCTTATTTTTAATGGAATGAAATAAATATTCACGCTTTCTGACACAGAATCCCCTAGAAGGGTTAGGTACATAGGATATGGATAGTCTTTGCCAATGCGATAAAATAAAGTGACATCGTGTCTATTTTTCTTTGCTAAAGGGGTATTTCCATGGGTTTGCCTTGGTATCGTGTTCATACTGTCGTATTGAATGATCCGGGTCGATTGCTTTCGGTGCATATAATGCACACAGCTCTAGTTTCTGGTTGGGCTGGCTCGATGGCTTTATACGAATTAGCGGTTTTTGATCCCTCTGATCCTGTTCTGGATCCAATGTGGAGACAAGGTATGTTCGTCATTCCTTTCATGACTCGTTTAGGAATAACCAATTCGTGGGGTGGTTGGAGTATTTCAGGAGGAACTGTAACGAATCCGGGTATTTGGAGTTATGAAGGCGTGGCAGGGGCGCATATTGTGTTTTCTGGCTTGTGTTTCTTGGCAGCTATCTGGCATTGGGTATATTGGGACCTCGAAATATTCTGTGATGAGCGGACGGGAAAACCTTCTTTGGATTTGCCCAAGATCTTTGGAATTCATTTATTTCTTGCAGGGGTGGCTTGCTTTGGCTTTGGCGCATTTCATGTAACGGGTTTGTATGGTCCTGGGATATGGGTGTCTGATCCTTATGGACTAACTGGAAAAGTACAAGCTGTAAATCCGGCGTGGGGTGCAGAAGGTTTTGATCCTTTTGTTCCGGGGGGAATAGCTTCTCATCATATTGCTGCGGGTACATTGGGCATATTAGCGGGCCTATTCCATCTTAGTGTCCGTCCACCTCAACGTCTATACAAAGGATTACGTATGGGCAATATTGAAACTGTACTTTCCAGTAGTATCGCTGCTGTTTTTTTTGCAGCTTTCGTAGTTGCCGGAACTATGTGGTATGGGTCAGCAACTACCCCAATTGAATTGTTTGGGCCTACTCGTTATCAGTGGGATCAGGGATACTTTCAGCAAGAAATATATCGAAGAGTTAGTGATGGGTTAGCCGAAAATCTCAGTTTATCAGAAGCTTGGTCTAAAATTCCCGAAAAATTAGCCTTTTATGATTATATTGGTAATAATCCGGCAAAGGGGGGATTATTCAGAGCAGGCTCAATGGACAATGGGGATGGAATAGCTGTTGGATGGTTAGGACATCCTATCTTTAGAGATAAAGAAGGGCGCGAACTTTTTGTACGCCGTATGCCTACTTTTTTTGAAACATTTCCGGTTGTTTTGGTAGATGAAGAGGGAATTGTGAGAGCGGACGTTCCTTTTAGAAGAGCAGAATCCAAATATAGTGTTGAACAAGTAGGCGTAACGGTGGAGTTCTATGGTGGCGAACTTAATGGAGTAAGTTATTCTGATCCTGCTACTGTAAAAAAATATGCGAGGCGTTCCCAATTAGGGGAAATTTTTGAATTAGATCGGGCTACTTTGAAATCAGATGGTGTTTTTCGCAGCAGTCCAAGGGGTTGGTTCACTTTTGGTCATGCTACCTTTGCTTTGCTCTTCTTTTTCGGACACATTTGGCATGGGGCTAGAACCTTGTTCCGAGATGTTTTTGCTGGTATTGATCCAGACTTGGATGCTCAAGTGGAATTTGGAACATTCCAAAAAGTCGGAGATCCAACTACGAGGAGACAGCCAGTCTGAGGCCGCATTGCTTTGGTATCTTTCACCTCTCTTTTTTGATTTGACATGGGAAACATCTCCCATCCCTTCTTTGACTCTTTTTCCTTTTTTATACGGGAAATGATCCCAAATGACAAATGAATAGGTGTGGAAGTTATAATTGTAAATAAACCACGATCGAATCTATGGAAGCATTGGTTTATACGTTCCTTTTAGTTTCGACTTTAGGGATAATTTTTTTCGCTATCTTCTTCCGAGAACCACCTAAGGTTCCGACTAAAAAAGTGAAATAATTTAATTGAAGTAAGAAGTCTCCCCATCTGGGAGACTTCTTACTTCAATTAGTCCCCGTGTTCTTCGAATGGATCTCTTAATTGTTGAGAGGGTTGCCCAAACGCGGTATATAAGGCATACCCAGTAAAGCTTACAAGTAAACCAGATATGGAGATGGCGACTAAAGTTGCTGTTTCCATTTTTATAGAATTTCAAGATTACAATGGATCTACGAAAAGATCGTGTATTTACAACTACAACGGAATAGTATACAAAGTCAACACAAATCATTAAATGGAATTTATGGCTACACAAACCGTTGAAGATAGTTCTAGACCTGGACCAAGACAAACTCGCGTAGGTAATTTATTGAAACCCTTGAATTCGGAATATGGGAAAGTAGCTCCGGGTTGGGGGACTACTCCTTTTATGGGGGTCGCAATGGCTTTATTCGCGGTATTCCTATCTATTATTTTAGAAATTTATAATTCTTCCGTTTTACTGGACGGAATTTTAATGAATTAGGTTTCTACTAACGAAAACTACGAAGTCATAGTTTTTCCATCCAAAAGAGCCTTTCTACTTTAAGCTCTACATTTCTAGACATTCTGGTAGTTCGACCGTGGAATTTTTTGGTTTCGGTATCTCTGGAATATGAGTGTGTGACTTGTTAGAATTTGCTCCTATTGATAATACATAGAAAGCACCTGTTATCTCTATCAAGATGATTCTAATTCGTCGGATATTATTTATTCTAGTATCTGGAACACGAAATAGATAGAGTGGATCAAGAAAAAAAAATGAAACTATGATTCATATTAACTATTCAGACCTCGCAACCAGACTGAAAAAAATTCAAGTAGTTCTTAATAAAAATAAAAAAAGAAAATTTCTTCCTTCCAATTTTGTTTGCCCAAAAAACAACTTTTTTTCTCTCGATTTTGTCGAGTCATTACACCGATTCAATAAATGATCATCAAGCGGTTCTTATTCGAAGAACCCTTGCCTTTTGTTTAGCTTGAGACTCAATCATCGTGGCTCTAGTATGAATCTAAGGTTTTAATTGAACTGATTCATAGGATCGCAACAAGATAATTTCTACCAGAAAACTACTCCAATTTTTGCTTTATTTATTTATCTAGTAAAACAAGAGTAAATCTGCATTACGCACAAAAAAAAGAAATCCAAAATAGGGAAGAGAAAAATCAAGAGGCCTCTAATGATCAACATTTGGGAAAGAAAGATAGACGAGCCAACTTGAGATTTTTTGGCATTATCATCACAAAGAAGAAATTCTGGATTTTTCTTATTTCATATCTTCAAGGCAAATCGACCCAACCCAGTGGCTGATGAAGTTTTGAACCTTTTTTCTAATATCCGTTGAAAATTTGTGTGTTTCTGTTTGAGCCGTACGAGATGAAATTCTCATATACGGTTCTCGGAGGGGGGTTCGGGTTAGTTACCTATCTCAATAAAGTATATGATTGGTTTGAGGAACGTCTTGAGATTCAGGCAATTGCAGATGATATAACTAGTAAATATGTTCCTCCTCATGTCAACATATTTTATTGTTTAGGGGGAATTACACTTACTTGTTTTCTAGTACAAGTTGCTACCGGTTTTGCTATGACTTTTTACTATCGCCCAACCGTTACAGAGGCTTTTTCCTCGGTTCAATACATAATGACCGAGGCCAACTTTGGTTGGTTAATCCGATCAGTTCATCGATGGTCAGCAAGTATGATGGTTCTAATGATGATCCTGCACGTATTTCGTGTGTATCTCACAGGTGGGTTTAAAAAACCCCGCGAATTAACTTGGGTCACTGGTGTGGTTTTAGCTGTATTAACTGCATCGTTTGGTGTAACTGGTTATTCTTTACCTTGGGATCAAATTGGTTATTGGGCAGTCAAAATTGTGACAGGTGTGCCTGACGCGATTCCGGTAATAGGATCACCTTTAGTGGAGTTATTACGTGGAAGTGCTAGTGTGGGTCAATCCACTTTGACTCGTTTTTATAGTTTACATACCTTTGTACTTCCTCTGCTTACTGCCGTATTTATGTTAATGCACTTTCTAATGATACGTAAGCAAGGTATTTCGGGCCCTTTATAAGGAAGGCATCTCATAGAGAGTTCTAATTCTCATATATCATATCGGGTAGGTTGTGGTATTTCATTGCTACAAACATGGGTTATTCTAAAATAAGACATGTCATTTAGATACTTCTCTTCAACTCCGAACTATTGTGATACAAATAATACAAATAGTTGAAGTTAATTTTACGAAAGAAAAGAAGGCGGATTATGGGAGTGTGCGACTTGAATTATTGATTTGGCCATGCAGATAGAGAGTTGGATCTGCCACATTAGAATTCACGACCAAAGGTGTCTCCATATCCAATCAACACGTAAGTCCCCTGTCTAGTAAGGATAGGCTGGTTCACTTGAGGAGAATATTTTCTATGATCATACCTCAACCATGTCATCCATGAAGAGGCTCCGTAAGATCCCATAGAGTAGAAATGGAATAAGTCATGTGACATGATCCAATTCTCTATTTATTACACTTACTTTTTATTATAGTATGGAAATGCATTCATTTTCTTTGCATCGATTGCGATCTGCAATACTATCGGAGTAAAAGAAGGGATCTAAGGAAGAACGTAGGCTAAACTTTTTGATTTTTTATTAGTAACAAGTAAATACTTTGTTTGGACGTAAGAAACTTGCAATATTGGGGGGGATAAATACCAACTAATCAAGAGACGCGAGACAATCCACAAAGCAATTGATCATGATCAAATTTGTAAGCCCACTTGGATATTGAGCATTTACCCATAAGAGTAGGATTCTTTTCAATGAATAGTTGTAGGTGCAACTTCGGAAAATAGAATCTGATAAAGCTTTTCTTACTTAGAGCCATTGAGCCATTATATACCTTATTCTATTATGGATCTTCTACGGTTTTATTTCTTTCATTCTTGCTCGAGCCGGATGATGAAAAATTCTCATGTCCGGTTCCTTTGGGGGCTGGATCTTAAAGAATTCACCTATCCCAATAACAAAGAAACCTGACTTAAACGATCCTGTATTAAGAGCAAAATTAGCTAAAGGGATGGGACATAATTATTACGGGGAACCCGCGTGGCCCAACGATCTTTTATATATTTTTCCAGTAGTAATTCTAGGTACTATTGCATGTAATGTAGGTTTAGCGGTTCTCGAGCCGTCAATGATTGGTGAACCGGCGGATCCGTTTGCAACTCCTCTGGAAATATTACCCGAGTGGTACTTCTTTCCCGTGTTTCAAATACTCCGTACAGTACCTAATAAGTTATTGGGCGTTCTCTTAATGGTTTCTGTGCCGACGGGCTTATTGACAGTACCTTTTCTAGAGAATGTCAATAAATTCCAAAATCCATTTCGTCGCCCAGTAGCTACAACCGTTTTTTTAATCGGTACTGCAGTAGCTCTTTGGTTAGGTATTGGAGCAACATTACCCATTGAAAAATCCTTAACTTTAGGTCTTTTTTAGGGATTTTTCAGTTTGATTCATTCAATCGTGAAGTACCGTGCATAGGTATCTAGGAAATAGTTACTTCCAAGTGAATCTTCCCTAGATACCTATAATCTATTTTATTATGATCCATTTCGCGAAAATATAGATTGTCCCAAAGATGCAAAATTGTTTTCTTTTTTCTTTTTATTCTAACTCGAAAAAGAAGAAGAGGAAAAAATTGCAATGGATTTAAAACTAGAACTTATTCTTAGGTAAATCCATTGGGAGATGCTTCTCTAG
>JASCZI010030317.1:77173-84673 GCA_036250425.1 Stylosanthes scabra
TACTTTTTAGAAAGTCAAGTTCTTTTTTCGAAAGATTACCCCTGTCTTTGTTTATGCTTCGGATTGGAACAAATGACTCTAATTCGTCCACGCCTACGAATCAGTCGACATTTTGTACAAATTTTACGAACAGAAGCTCTTATTTTCATATTTCCGTATTCCTTTCTTAAACTATGAATTTACTCTTTTGGAAAAAATAAGTCTCTTTGTTTGAATTTTAGAACTTTGAATTTTTTACCCTAGAAAAAAAAAGAAAAACCTAACCCTTTGAATCTTTGGTATCCTTCAAATCTTCGGTATCCTTCGAGTCTTCGGTACGCTTCGAATCCTTATGGGGAAGTCTATAAATTATACGCCCCTTGCTTGAATCATAACGACTTACTTCAATTTTGACCCTATCCCCCATCAGTATTCGTATAGAACTAGACCGGATCTTTCCTGAAATATAGCCCAGGATGATGGTGTCATTCTCTAGGCGAACGCGGAACATTCCGTTGGGTAGGGCTTCCATAACTAAACCCTCGAAAGTAATTTTTGCTTCTCTCGGGTTTTTTTTTTCTCTCCTATTTTTCTTTTCTGTCATATTTTTTTTCTCCTATTTTTCTTTTTTTATTTTCAAATAAAAAAACGTTGTATTTTTGTTTGAAAAATAGGAAGTTCAAGATAGAATTTGGGTACTATAACTATAGGTGGGGCGATTACCGCTATAGGCGGGGCGATTACCATATATAACATAAGACTTCTCCCCCAATTCTGTTTAGTCGAGCTTCTCGATCTGTCATTATACCTCGAGAAGTAGAAAGAATAGCAATTCCCATTCCGCCCAAAACCTTAGGAATTCCTTGATAGTTGGCATAAATTCGTAAGCCAGGTCGGCTGATACGCTTTAAAAAGGTTCTAGTTCTATATATTCCCTTTCTAGTCTTTCTCTTTTGATGTCGCAAAGTTGAAACCAAGAAATATCTGTTACTTTCCTGATGTTTCCGAACACTTTCAATAAAACCCTCTCGTAGAAGTATTTTAACAATGTTTTCGGTAATATTTGTAGATACTACCCGAACAGTTCCTTTTTTATTCATGTCCGCGTTTCTTATAGAGGTTAGTAAATCAGCAATAGTGTCCTTGCCCATAAGACTCTAATTCTAGGTTCCTCCTAATTTTTCTATAATCAACATGTTCTCTTTTTTCTTTTCGTTTTGGATTCTAAAGCATATACGTGAAACACAATCTACTAATTTTTTATTTGATCTATATCTTGTCTACTAGTATTTATAATACTTCAGGAGCTAATGAAACTATTTTAGTAAAATTCAATTCTCTCAATTCCTCGGCGATCGCGCCAAAAACGCGAGTTCCTTTTGGATTTCCTTTTTGATCAATGATAACCGCTGCATTGTCGTCATAGCGTATTATTATACCGTCTTCGCATTTGAACTCTTTACATGTACGTACAATTACAGCTCGAATTACTTCGGATCTTTCTAGAGGCATTTGGGGCACTGCGTCTTTGATTACAGCAACAATAACATCACCAATACGAGCATATCGCTGATTACTAGCAGCTCCTATGACTCGAATACACATCAATTTTCGAGCTCCACTGTTATCTGCTACATTTAAAAGGGTCTGAGGTTGAATCATATTATTTTGATTTCAATTTGTTATTTCAATGCAAAAGGATGAAAGAAATATTGTCTTTCCAGAAAGAAGAACCTGGTTTTTTATTTTCAATACTACTTTTTTTTGGGGGGGGTTATATTTCTAACCGAAGAAATTGACTTCGTATGGGCATTTTGCTGGCAGCTATGGAAATAGCTACTCTAGCTACAGTTTCGGATACTCCGCCCATTTCATAAAGTATTCGACCTGGTTTAACAACGGCTACCCAATATTCGGGGGATCCCTTTCCCGAACCCATACGTGTTTCGGTCGGTCTTATTGTAACCGGTTTGTCGGGAAATATACGTACCCAGATTTTTCCACCACGACGTGCATATCGTGTCATTGCTCTTCGTCCTGCTTCTATCTGCCTCGCCGTAATCCAAGTGGGTTCAAGTGCTTGAAGAGCATATCTACCAAAACAAATACAATTGCCTCGGTAGGATTTTCCCTTCATTCTTCCTCTATGTTGTTTACGAAATCTGGTTCTTTTGGGGTTATAGTCGATGGTTCTCTCTTAGTTCCATCTCTACTGCAAAACTGGACATGAGAGTTTCTTCTCATCCAGCTCCTCGCGAATCAAATGAGAAAGTGTGCAAATTTCTCTAATTCCACAATATTCTAAAATATTACGGATAGATACACATTAATAGGAAAGGTTAGGGTTTTTAATATTGAATTTATTAAAATACTAAAATATATAGTCAAGAAAGAGGATCTAGAATATATCTAGATGTGTATGTTTATTTATCTATATTCTATATTTAATGTAATTCTTTTTTTTTTTTTTTTAATCTCCTTTTTTTATTTTACTCTTATTGAATCGCGGTAAAGTATTCTAATTCAATAAAAATTTCGCGGGCGAATATTTACTCTTTCCTGTCTTATTTGTTAATTCATAACCTTATCAAATAAGACAATTTTTTTGGTTTGTTCCGCCATCCCACCCAATGAAGTATTGGGATTCTTTTCAAGAAAATCCTATCCAGTCATAGGTTCTGTCGTTCCCACTGCTTCTCCTTTAATGGTTAGGTTTGAATCTCGCAATGGAGCTTCCAAAAAATTTCTTTCCGAGTCAATTTCTCAGTTTTATTAACTCGGGACGCTCTTTGTTATTCCTTGAAATTTGTATTTCTTGTTTCAATCAAATTACGATTTCGAATTCTCTGTTATTTTTATTATATTGATGCTTTATCACATTGCTTTTTATGATGTAATTCATAGACCATACATATTGGAATCCTATATCTTTCTTATTTCTCTTCCTTCTTTCTATCATCCTTCCTTTTATCTACATCCCCTTTAGTTTTGCTTCACAACTTAGAATCCTATTTTTTTTTAAAGAAAAAATTGCAGTTGCTACACGTATATGATAGATTTACTCATTTATGATAGATGTATTTATTCATATAGTGACTGTTTCTTAGTTAGGATCTCGACAATACGAAGCAATAGGTTGGTTATTAGTTCATTTTCTATAATTACATAGTAGGGTTCATTCTATTTTTTTTTAATCCCCTTTTTGAACCCTAAAAAAAAACTAACGAGTCACACACTAAGCATAGCAATTTTATTAAAAGATTTCTCAATTTTCATTAAATCTTATAGAAAGAGGTAGAATTTCTTCTTTTTTTCAGGGATTTTAGGGAAAATAAGGCTCTTGTCATTTTTTATTCTATTACTGAACAGAATGGGAAGACAGGGTTGGTTATTCTTCGTCTACGAATATCCAAATTTTAACTCCTAATACTCCATAGATAGTTCGAATTGGATAGCAGCAATAATCAATTTTAGCGCGAATTGTTTGGAGGGGAAGTCTACCTTTTTTGATGCATTCGGCACGCGCAATTTCTTTTCCCGCGAGACGGCCTGCAATTTTTACTTTTACTCCCTTTATATCTGTTTTTTTAGTTAATTCAATGGCTTTTTTCATTGCCTTTCGGAATGAAACTCTATTTTTTAATTGGAAAGCTATATATTCTGCAAGAATGTTAGGTTGTCTATAAGGTTCTTTCACTTTTTCGATCCCAATATTAAGTCTCTGGTTTACAGAATTAACTTCTTTTTGTAGATCTTTCTCTAATTCTTCGATTGCTCCTTTTTTCTTTAATAAATTGGGGAATCCAATATGGATTATGACGTGGATTGTATCGATTTCTTTTTGAATTTCTATATGTGTAATTACTTCGGAACTTGAGCCTGAGTCCATTTTTTTATTATGTGTAATTACTTCGAAACTTGAGTCTGCTTCTATTTTTCTATTCGAGCCCTTTTTCCTATTCTTTTGTATATAGTTCTTGATACAATTCCGTATTTTTTTATCTTCCTGTAGACCTTCAGAATAATTTTTTGGTTGTGCGAACCAAAAGGAATGGTGATTTTGGGTTGTACCAAGTCTGAAACCAAGTGGATTTATTTTTTGTCCCATATTTTTCTATTCTATTTTTTTTACCGGGAATCAAATCTTAGATGGATCTAAAGATTATTTCGATTTCTTTACTATATTTAGTACAATTGTTATATGACACATGGTTTTTTTTATGGGAGAACTACGTCCTCGAGCCCGAGGTCTGAATTTATTCATAATAGTACTCCTACTGACTTCGGCTTTAGTGATGAATAAATTTGCTTTGTCGAAATCCCTATAATGAGTAGCATTTGCTGCTGCCGAATAAACCAACTTTAAGATGGGATAAGATGCTCGATAAGGCATGAGGTTCAATATCATAACAGTTTCTTCGTAGTAACGCCAACGAATCTCATCCAGAACTCTTTGTACTTTGAAAACGGACATGTGGATGCGTTTTTGTGCTTTGAAAACCCGTTCGAACTTAAGTAGACGATCGGTTGGTACTTTTCTTGCGAGTTTCCTTAGCCCACTCTTCTTCTTCTTTATCCTAGGGGTATACTTTACCAGTTTGAAACTTGTCATAAATAAGGTTATTCCCCGCTTACCTATTTCTTTTTTTTTTTTATTTTGAATCTTTCTATTCTGAATTCAGTTAACGACGAGATTTAGTATCCTTTCTTGCACTTTCATAACTCGTGAAATGCCGAGTTGGTACGAATTCCCCCAATTTGCGACCTACCATAGGATTTGTTATGTAAATAGGTATATGTTCCTTTCCATTATGAATCGCGATTGTATGGCCAACCATTGCGGGTAGAATGCTAGATGCCCGGGACCACGTTACTATTGTTTCTTTCTCCTCCTTCATATTGACCTTTTCTATTTTTGCCAATAAATGATGAGCTACAAAAGGATTCGTTTTTTTTCGTGTCACAGCTGATTACTCCTTTTTTTCCATTTTAAAGAGTGGCATTCGATGTCCAATATCTCGATCGAAGTATGGAGGTCAGAATAAATAGAATAATGATGAATGGAAAAAAGAGAAAATCCTTTAGCTGGATAAGGGGCGGATGTAGCCAAGTGGATCAAGGCAGTGGATTGTGAATCCACCATGCGCGGGTTCAATTCCCGTCGTTCGCCCATCCCATTATTGCAAATTCCAAAAATGCAATTTTCCATATTCCTAGTTACGTATTTACTTACGGCGACGAAGAATAAAACTATCACTATATTTTTTCCTTTTCCTAGTTCTTCTTCCAAGCGCAGGATAACCCCAAGGGGTTGTGGGTTTTTTTCTACCAATGGGGGCTTTCCCTTCACCGCCCCCATGGGGGTGGTCCACAGGGTTCATAACTACCCCTCTTACTACGGGGCGTTTACCTAGCCAACACTTAGACCCGGCTCTACCCAAACTTTTTTGGTTCACCCCAACATTACCCACTTGTCCGACTGTTGCTAAGCAGTTTTGGGATACCAAACGGACCTCCCCAGATGGTAATCTTAAAGTGGCCGATTTACCTTCTTTTGCAATCAGTTTCGCTACAGCACCTGCTGCTCTAGCTAATTGCCCACCCCTTCCACGTGTGATTTCTATGTTATGTATGGCCGTGCCTAAGGGCATATCGGTTGAAGTAGATTCTTCTTTTCTCTCAAAAAACCCCTTCCCAAACTGTACAAGCTTCTTCCAAAGCATACGGCTTTCTAGATGTATATGACGATCTCTAGACAGATGGATCTTATATGAATCGTATGATGAAGTACCACATGAGTGGATATATAGGAAAGGAATCCAAATCTGCCGAATCGCTCATGTTATGATCTTCTACATCCTAGGTCTCCGCGTTCCGTCATCTGGCTTATGTTCTTCATGTAGCATTCAGATCGAATGACTCTATGAAATTACGTCGATACTTCTACATATTATGGGTAACGTAGGAGACATCCCTATTTTCCCCCGGGGGTCTTAATTACCACTGCTTAGCTTTCAATTCGCCTCTGACCATCAAATTAAATGTGAATAACCCGTCCTCCTCTCTTTGAAACAAGGGGCGCTTCCGGTTCTGTGCGTGCTTCAAACAATTTTGTCTTCTCCATATTACCATATCTCTAGAGTCAATAATTTTCTATGAGGAACTACTGAACTCAATCACTTGCTGCCGTTACTCAACAGTTTTCTGTTGAGGTCTATCCCGTAGAGGTAGTCAAATTGGATCAGTGATCGATTTCTAGGTTTCGTCGTAAACCTAATTGGTTACTTCCAATTACGTAAATCAATAGTTCAAACCGCACTCAAAGGTAGGGCATTTCCCATTGATATAGGAACTTTTGTACCAGAAACAATAGTATCTCCAATTATAGCCCCTCTGGGATGTAAAATATATCCCTTCTCACCATCCCCATAGTGTATGAGACAAATGTACGCATTTCGATTAGGGTCGTATTCTATGGTTACGATTCTACCAGATATGTCTTTTTGATTCCGTCGAAAATCGATTTTACGGTATAGGCGCTTATGACCTCCCCCTCTATGCCTTGCGGTAATGATTCCTCTGGAATTACGACCTTTACCACAACGGTGCCGTCCATGGATCAAATTATTTCGTGGATTGGATTTCACTTGCCTATCTATGGTTCCCTTGCGTGTGCTCGGGATAGGTGTTTTGTATAAATGTTTCGCCGTATTATTAAGTATTCTCCTTTAGTTTTTTTCTCTATCTAGAAGTGGAATAGAATAACCCGGTTGAAGGGTAATGATCATACGTCTGTAATGCATTGTATGTCCTAGAATAGGGCCCATTCTTCTACCCTTTCCGGGTAGTCGATGGCTATTCACAGCTACTACCTTAACACCAAAGAAGAGTTCGACCCAATGCTTTATTTCTGTCTTAGTGAATCCCGATTCGACATTAAAAGTATATTGATTCTTTCCCAATAAACGAAGACTTTTTTCTGTAAATACTGCGTATTTGATTCCATCCATAAATCGACTTTCCCTCCTATGCTCTGAGTTCCAGTATCGATAAGAATTCGAGTTCTTATTGTTCTTATGTTATGGTATGAATATACCATACCAATTCGTTATGTATGGATGATGGATGAGATTCCATGGATAGAGAGCCAGTTCCAATAGACTTATGGAACGTTCCGGTTCGCGTGCATCCAGCAGGAATTGAACCCGCAAATTTACCAATTATGAGTTGGGCGCTTTAACCATTCAGCCATGGATGCTTAACAGGGATCATCGTACATCGTAAATAACCAATTTTCATATAGAAAGACATATCATAGAAAAATGAAATCGAAAATATTCGGAGATGGCAAATATTCGGAGATGACTATGAAAACACCTCTCTGGATCCTCGAATTGAAAGAGAGATTGAGAGGGATCCAGAATCCTAATTCTCGCTATTTGGAATGGATCCAATTCTATTGAGTCTGACTCATAGTGATCATTTCTCTTTAGCAAAGAATGACCTTGGTTATCAAAGGAT
>JASCZI010030317.1:97871-111048 GCA_036250425.1 Stylosanthes scabra
TGTACCCTTCTATCCAAATCCAATTTGCATCGATAAAATAAATCCAAATTCCAGTAGTAGATGAATAATTGCAAATTTTTGTGTGTACGAGATTAGAATAACTTCAAAATAACTGACATAATTTTTTATTTTTCCTGATCAGAAAAATACATGAAAAAGAAAGGAGGTAGAAAAATTTTTGGATTTATGGTTAAAGAAGAAAAAGAAGAAAACTGGGGTTCTGTTGAATTTCAAGTATTCAGTTTCACCAATAAGATACGGAGACTTGCTTCACATTTGGAATTACACAAAAAAGATTTTTCATCGGAAAGAGGTCTCCGAAGACTTTTGGGAAAACGTCAACGTTTGCTGGCTTATTTGGCAAAGAAAAATAGAGTACGTTATAAGAAATTAATCAGTCAGTTGGATATTAGGGAGCGGTAATTTCATCGTTCGAATTTTTTTTCTTATTTTATTAGTAGTCTTATAGTAGTCTTAGATTTTGCATTTTGATGAGCCTCGTTTTGAGGAATTCATGGAATAATCCATTTTCATGGAATAATGAATTAAGGAAGAAAGGATATGAGTCTACCGCTTACAAGAAAAGATCTCATGATAGTCAATATGGGCCCTCAGCACCCATCAATGCATGGTGTTCTTCGACTGATCGTTACTCTCGATGGTGAAGATGTTATTGATTGTGAACCCATATTAGGCTATTTACACAGAGGAATGGAAAAAATCGCGGAAAACCGAACTATTATACAATACTTACCTTATGTAACACGTTGGGATTATTTAGCTACTATGTTTACAGAAGCAATAACGGTAAATGCACCAGAATTCTTGGAGAATATTCAAATACCCCAAAGAGCCAGCTATATTAGGGTAATTATGTTAGAATTGAGCCGTATAGCTTCTCACTTGTTATGGCTTGGACCTTTTATGGCAGATCTCGGTGCGCAGACTCCTTTTTTTTATATTTTTAGAGAGAGAGAATTAATATATGATCTATTTGAAGCTGCTACAGGTATGCGAATGATGCATAATTACTTTCGCATCGGAGGAGTTGCTGCCGATCTGCCTTATGGATGGATCGATAAATGTTTAGATTTCTGTGATTATTTTTTACGAGGAGTTATTGAATATCAACAACTTATTACACAGAATCCCATTTTTTTGGAACGAGTTGAGGGAGTTGGTTTTATTAGCGGAGAAGAAGCTGTAAATTGGGGCTTATCGGGCCCCATGTTACGAGCTTCTGGAATACAATGGGATCTTCGTAAAGTTGATCTTTACGAGTCTTACAATCAATTCGATTGGAAAGTCCAATGGCAAAAAGAAGGGGATTCATTAGCACGCTATTTAGTACGAATCGGTGAAATGAGGGAATCAATCAAAATTATTCAACAGGCTGTAGAAAAAATTCCTGGGGGCCCTTATGAGAATTTAGAAGTCCGACGCTTTAAGAAAGCAAAGAATTCCGAATGGAATGATTTTGAATATCGATTTCTTGGTAAAAAACCTTCACCCAATTTTGAATTGTCAAAACAAGAGCTTTATGCAAGAGTGGAAGCCCCAAAAGGTGAATTAGGAATTTATCTGGTAGGAGATGATAGTCTTTTCCCCTGGAGATGGAAAATTCGTCCACCCGGTTTTATTAATTTGCAAATTCTTCCTCAGCTAGTCAAAAAAATGAAATTGGCTGATATCATGACGATATTAGGTAGTATAGATATCATTATGGGAGAAGTTGATCGTTGAAATGATAATAGACAGGGTACAGGTAGAAGCTATCAATTCTTTTTCGAACTTGGAATTATTAAAAGAAGTCTATGGACTGATATGGATTCTACCCATTTTGACCCTCTTACTGGGAATCACAATAGAAGTACTCGTAATTGTGTGGTTAGAAAGAGAAATATCCGCATCGATACAACAACGTATTGGTCCTGAATATGCTGGCCCCCTGGGACTGCTTCAAGCTATAGCAGATGGAACTAAGCTACTTTTTAAAGAGGATATCTTGCCATCCCGAGGGGATATTCCCTTATTTAGCATTGGACCGTCTATAGCAGTCATATCAATTTTATTAAGTTTTTTAGTTATTCCTTTGGGATATCGCTTTGTTTTAGCGGATCTTAGTATTGGTGTTTTTTTATGGATTGCCATTTCAAGTATTGCTCCTATTGGTCTTCTTATGGCAGGATATAGCTCAAATAATAAATATTCTTTTTCAGGTGGTCTACGAGCTGCCGCTCAATCTATTAGTTATGAAATCCCATTAACTTTTTGTGTACTAGCAATATCTCTACGTGCGATTCGTTAAAATAGGATCTTTTTCCTCTGAAATTCATTGAATATTTATCCTCCTTTTCTTATTCTATATTCAGGTTAGTAAGTTAAACTAGATAGCTATATGAGTGAAACAAAACTGCTTATTAATTTGTAGTAAAAAGAAAAAATCTCATTTCCTATGTACAAGAAAAAATGGAAGTAAACATAAGCGGTGTAAATTCTTTACCCCAAGGTTGAGATTTTTTGATTAGTCATCATATCTTGAAGCGGGCAATAATAAGGGATTCCCGATACAGAAAGTTGTAATCATAAGGGAATCCATCAAAAGTTAGTGAGGGATTAGAAACACTAAAGTACATAAAGGATTAGTAATGAGGGAATCTAAAGCATTAGATATTTTTCCTCATAAAAGGAATCATAATAAGGACTTGAAATTGGTGGAAATGAGCAAGTAGTACTTTCTTCGGATTCCGATCCAGAGTATGTTCCCATTCACTTGTTAAGGAAATGGCTATCAAGAACGAATTAACCCTTTATTCCTTTTTTCTTTTTAAATACCCCTCGGGGAAAGAAGAATAGGACAAAAGATATGGAATGCAATACAAAAAAAAAGATCTTTATTTATTCTTTCCGTCGTTTATCCATATTCATACAGAATTCTTCATGAACTAATACCCAACTCTTTTCGTTTATTAATTGTTATAACGAGTGTTTTATTCCAAGATTAAGTTATTGCTGAACAAAGAAAAAGTACCATTATATTATAAAGGATGAGATGAATTCCGAAGCGTTTTTTATTATTCTAGCAGACAGAATTCCTTTGGTCTAATTTAGGACGTTGAAATCGATTTTATCTTAGATAATTCTAACTACGCCCAAGAAGATAATAACGAAATGAAACAGTACTTTCCTTTTTTCTGATCATAGAGGAGCCGTATGAAACTAAGGTTTCATGTACGGTTTTGGAATAGCGGTGGGAACTGTGATGTTATCGTCGACTATGATTATCCAACAGTTCAAGTACAGTTGATATAGTTGAAGCACAGTCAAAATATGGTTTTTTTGGATGGAATCTTTGGCGTCAGCCTATAGGTTTTCTGGTTTTTCTAATTTCTTCTTTGGCGGAATGTGAAAGATTACCCTTTGATTTACCAGAAGCGGAGGAAGAATTAGTAGCAGGTTATCAAACCGAATATTCTGGTATCAAATATGGTTTATTTTATCTTGTTTCTTACCTAAATTTATTAGTTTCCTCTTTATTTGTAACAGTTCTCTACTTAGGCGGGTGGAATTTGTCTATTCCCTATATATCCTTTTTTGGATTTTTCCAAATGAATAAAATGGTTGGAATTTTAGAAATGACAATGAGTATCTTTATTACATTAACTAAAGCTTATTTATTTCTCTTCATTTCTATCACAATAAGATGGACTTTACCCAGGATGAGAATGGATCAGTTATTAAATCTTGGATGGAAATTTCTTTTACCTATTTCCCTGGGCAATCTCTTATTAACAACTTCTTCCCAACTTGTTTCACTATAAAATAAGATAATACAATAACAGTAAGAATATTTTCAACACAAAAGTCCTCTCAAACAAGAGAAAGAAACATACCTTTTTCATAGATATTTCGAATATGTTCCCTATGGTAACTGGGTTCATGAGTTATGGTCAACAAACAATACGCGCAGCAAGGTACATTGGTCAAAGTTTCATAATTACCTTATCCCACACAAATCGTTTACCTATAACGATTCACTACCCCTATGAAAAATCAATTACATCGGAGCGTTTCCGGGGGCGAATCCACTTTGAATTTGATAAATGTATTGCTTGTGAAGTATGTGTTCGCGTATGCCCTATAGATCTACCTCTTGTGGATTGGAGATTTGAAAAGGATATTAAAAGGAAACAATTGCTTAATTATAGTATTGATTTCGGAGTTTGTATATTTTGTGGTAATTGTGTTGAGTACTGTCCGACAAACTGTTTATCAATGACTGAAGAATATGAACTTTCTACTTATGATCGTCATGAATTGAATTACAATCAAATTGCTTTGAGTCGGTTACCAATCTCCATAATGGGAGATTACACAATTCAAACAATTAGGAATTCAACTCAAAGTAAAATAGACGAAGAAAAATCTTGGAATTCAAGAACGATTACTGATTACTAGAATTTTTTTGTTAGAATCCAAAAGTTCTTTACTAACTAGAAAGAAAAACGAATACCTACTGCTTATTGCAAATTATTCCTGATTTTAAACCAGAGTAGATTTTCGTGATGTGATTTCTAACTATAGAAAGAACTTATATACAATATACAAAAAAATTTCCTAATCCCTTTTTTCTTCCTTGAATCTTTTAGTTTTAGTCAGTTCATGAAAAAATTTATACTATTAATTTCTTCTTATCCATAATGGATTTACCTGGGCCAATACATGAAATTCTTGTGCTATTTGGGGGATTTGTTCTTCTACTAGGGGGTCTAGGGGTGGTATTACTTACCAACCCAACTTTTTCTGCTTTTTCGCTAGGATTAGTTCTTGTTTGTATATCCTTATTCTATATTTTATTGAATTCCTACTTTGTAGCTGTGGCACAACTTCTTATTTATGTGGGAGCTATAAATGTCTTGATCATATTTGCCGTAATGTTCGTAAATGGCTCAGAATGGTCTAAAGATAAGAATTTTTGGACTATTGGAGATGGGTTCACTTCACTCGTTTGTATAACTATTCCTTTTTCACTAATGACTACTATCCCAGATACGTCATGGTATGGAATTCTTTGGACTACAAGATCAAACCAAATAGTAGAACAGGGTCTCATAAATAACGTTCAACAAATTGGGATTCATTTAGCAACCGATTTTTATCTTCCATTTGAACTCATTTCCATAATTCTTCTAGTTTCTTTAATAGGTGCAATTACTATGGCTCGGCAATAAGAAATACTTAGAATGAGTCAAAATTATAAGAATTTCAAATCTAAAATAAATCACTAAAGAACCACAATTTTGATTTAGTAAAACTCATCTACTGCCAACAAATACCTTCTTTTCTCTTTTGTTGTGTAATTGTTCTATTCTAATTAATTCAATCGGTTCAATTCTTGTCCCCATATTGAAATGAATCGAGATTGATAAGGAGTTAGTTAATGATGTTTGAGCATGTACTTTTTTTGAGTGTCTATTTATTTTCGATTGGTATCTATGGATTGATCACAAGCCGAAACATGGTTAGAGCTCTAATATGCCTTGAACTTATACTGAATTCAATTAATCTAAATCTCGTAACATTTTCTGATCTATTTGATAGCCGCCAATTAAAAGGAGACATTTTCGCAATTTTTGTTATAGCCCTTGCGGCTGCTGAAGCAGCTATTGGATTATCCATTCTTTCTTCCATCCATCGTAATAGGAAATCAACTCGTATCAATCAATCTAATTTTTTGAATAATTAGACATAGAATCTTCTAAACAAAGGGACACATATAATAATAATATGAAATATTAACATGAATACTATTTATTATTTGAGAATATCTATTTTTTGAGTAGGTTATTCCATAGTATTCTTTTTTACTTAGTTGAATTTTTGCAATTCATTGATATTGCAATTTGAATATTGCAATAATTTATATTGAAAAGACGATAGCCAATTTATTGGCTAATTCGAATTCGTATATACAATTCGTATAATTATGATTGTTGAAGCCCAAAATTAAAGTCTCTTGGCTCTTTTCATGCTTTCTCACAAACGGATTAAGAAATATATTGCATTATTTGTTGAAGTTTGGATAAACCATTGCTTCGTCTGGTGTCTACAATACATTTGATTGATATAGTACTAATTTCATTTTGACCAGATCGAAAATTTTTATGTTGAAAAGGAAAATTTATAGATCCAATGTCACATTCCGTAAAAATTTATGATACATGTATAGGATGCACTCAATGTGTACGAGCTTGTCCAACAGATGTATTAGAAATGATACCTTGGGATGGATGTAAAGCCAAGCAAATTGCTTCCGCGCCAAGAACCGAAGATTGTGTGGGTTGTAAGAGATGCGAATCCGCCTGCCCAACAGATTTTTTAAGTGTCCGCGTTTATTTAGGACCTGAGACAACCCGCAGCATGGCTCTATCTTATTGATACGTTACAAAAAATTCCACTTGAATCGTCTGATTCCTCTTTACCGAAGAAGCCTGTGCTCAAAATAATCGAGCACGGGCTTTTCTGGTCAAAACGTATCTTGTCTTTATCACTTTATCATGAGTTCTTTTCCTTGGTTAACAATACTTGTTGTTTTGCCGATATTTGCGGGTTCATTAATTTTCTTTTTACCTCATAGGGGAAACAAAATCGTTAGGTGGTATACTATGTCTATTTGTTTATTAGAATTCCTTCTAATGACTTATGCATTCTGTTATCATTTCCAATTGGAGGATCCCTTAATCCAATTAAAAGAGGATTCTAAATGGATAGATGTCTTCAATTTCCACTGGAGATTGGGAATCGATGGACTTTCATTAGGATCTATTTTATTGACAGGATTTATGACTACTTTAGCTACTTTAGCAGCTTGGCCGGTTACCCGGAATTCCCGATTATTCTATTTCCTGATGCTAGCAATGTATAGCGGTCAAATAGGATTATTTTCTTCGCGAGACCTTTTACTTTTTTTTATCATGTGGGAGTTAGAATTAATTCCTGTTTACTTACTTTTATCCATGTGGGGGGGGAAGAGGCGTCTCTATTCAGCTACAAAGTTTATTTTGTATACTGCAGGTGGTTCCATTTTTTTCTTAATCGGAGTTCTAGGTATGGGCTTATACGGTTCCAACGAACCAAGATTAGATTTGGAAAGATTAATTAATCAATCATACCCTGCAACATTGGAAATACTATTTTATTTTGGCTTCCTTATTGCTTATGCTGTCAAATTGCCGATTATACCCCTACATACGTGGTTACCAGATACCCATGGGGAAGCGCATTACAGTACATGTATGCTTTTAGCGGGAATCCTATTAAAGATGGGAGCATACGGATTGATTCGGATCAATATGGAATTGTTACCTCATGCTCATTATCTATTTTCCCCTTGGTTAGTAATAATAGGAGCGATGCAAATAATCTATGCAGCTTCAACTTCTCTTGGCCAACGCAATTTCAAAAAAAGAATAGCCTACTCCTCCGTCTCTCACATGGGTTTCATTATTATAGGAATTGGTTCCATAACCAACATTGGACTCAATGGAGCTATTTTACAAATATTATCCCATGGATTTATTGGGGCTACACTTTTTTTCTTAGCGGGAACGGCTTGTGATAGAATGCGCCTTGTTTATCTCGAAGAACTGGGAGGGGTTTCTATCCCAATGCCAAAAATTTTTACCATGTTTAGTAGCTTTTCAATGGCTTCTCTTGCCTTACCAGGAATGAGTGGTTTTGTTGCGGAATTAGTAGTATTTTTTGGACTAATTACTAGTCCAAAATTTCTGTTAATGCCAAAAATGCTAATTACTTTTGTAATGGCAATTGGAATGATATTAACTCCTATTTATTTATTATCTATGTTACGACAGATGTTCTATGGATACAAGCTATTTCATGTTCCAAACGAAAATTTTGAGGATTCCGGCCCGCGAGAACTCTTTCTTTTAATCTGTATCTTTTTACCAGTAATAGGAATCGGTATTTATCCAGATTTTGTTCTCTCGCTATCCGTTGACAGGGTAGAGGCTCTGTTATCCAATTATTATCCTAAATAGGATTTTTTTTCTTCTACTAGTCCGCTCTATATTCCATAGTGGAAATACTAAAAAATTCAGAAAAAAGTAAAAGAGTCTAATTAGATCTATCTCGAATTTTTGAGAACCCTTTGAGAAGGCGTTCAAGGGGTTCTCAAATCAAACACAAAAATGGAAGTTTTTTCCATTTCATTAAGGTTTTATGTTATGTAATCATTTAGATGGGTAATGTAAATGAACCATAACTATGTAAACCTATTCCTAATAGATTGATACCAAAATAACAGATCCAAATTATAAGAAATCCTATGGAAGCTACAAATGCTGACTTCGTACCCTTCCAATTTGGATTTGTTCTACTATGTAAATAAATTGCAAATATGGTCCAAGTAATAAATGCCCAAGTTTCTTTAGGATCCCAATTCCAGTAGGATCCCCACGCCTCATTAGCCCATACTGCTCCACAAAGAATACCTATGGTTAAAAGGGTAAACCCTAGACTAATGACACGATAACTCCAAGAATCCAAACGCTCAATTAATTGATATTTGTAATAATTTGGAAATAAAGGAAAAAAGGTGCTTTTTAAAGCACTTCTTTTTGCATAGAAATATTCAATCTCATTAAAGAAAAATGTTTTAAGCAAAACATTTTTCTTCTTTTTCGAAAAGAAATCTAAATTCTTTCGAAATCTAATCATTAGAAGAGCGGCGGATAATAAGGATCCGCACAAAAGAGTCGCATAGCTTAGTAACATCATACTGACATGCATCATTAACCACTGAGATTGTAGAGCAGGTACTAGTATTGTGGATTGATGCATTTCAGTTAAAAGACCCGACGTGGCAAAGCCTTGCGTTAAAATAGTACTCGGCGTAGTTATTGTGCTTAAATCATTTTTAGAGTTCTGTATCTTAGGAATCATATGAAGAATATACAGAGCCCATGAAAGGAAGATCAATGACTCATATAAATTACTTAATGGAAAATGTCCCGAAGAAGCCCAACGAGAAACTAAGAATCCTGTTATACAGAAAAAAGTGGCTATCATTCCTTTTTCTGACGAATCACGCAATCCCCCAAGTTCACGAACTAATAAGGTTATTAAATGAATCGTAATCACAATTGAAATTGTTGAGAAAGAAATATGAGTTAGTATATGTTCTAAAGTTGCAAATAGCATAAGGAGAAGGTCCCATTACAAAATTGGAAATTTCGAATTGAATCCATTTTATTTTATAATCTATTGTATTCTTTTTCGAGACTGCCGCCACTCGGACTCGAACCGAGATGCTTGAGCACTGCTTCCTAAGAGCAGCGTGTCTACCAATTTCACCATGGCGGCTAAGTTGAAATAACAGGTTTATTAAAAGAATATTAAGTTATTTTCTCGCGAATCGTCGAGATTGGAAGATTCCATAGAATTTAGGACATTAGAATCTTCATTAAAATAGACTTCGTTTGGTAGTATCGTTGCGAATTTTTTAACAAAAAAATTCTTGCTTTGCCCAATAGAAACTTTGAAAGAGTTGGAACAATTTTTTCTCAGTTGCAATATAGAACTAATTTTTTTGTTAATTTAGGATAAGATAGGTAGAAGTTGTAAGTCTTATTGCAGGAATACTCTACTTTTCATAATAGAATCCCCTTTTTTTATTTATTATACGGATTCTATTACGAAAAGTTCATTGATAGGAAAAGAATATTTAGGTCACAGTATACCAAAAACCCTTTTTTTATATATCAGAGAGGTTTGTTCTAAGAATATTGTACCGAGGAATTCGACACATAAAAGTAAACTCATTAATTAATCCTAATTATTCCTAATTATTCATATTAAATAATTGGAATTTTTTGGGGATAGGTCAATTCATATTATCCCAAAACCCTATTATTTGTTTGTTTGTTGCCGAGAAAAACCCTTTGGTTTTGGATGCTCGCTGACGCCAGAAAATGATCTTGATTTTGCTAAAGAATAAGATTGTACTATGGAAAAATAAGTCTTTTTCTTCCAAAGATTTTTACGAATACGCTTTTTTGACATCGAAGTACGTTTTTTTGGAACTGCCATTCAAAAAGGAAATTACTTTTTTCTAGTTGTATGTGAAAGACATCTATTGCCGCAAATCAATCCATTTTTCTTCTTTTTCTTAGTATTTATACTTAGATACTAAAAGATATTGAAATTCTGAATTCTTTTTTACTTCATTTTGTCTAATGCGGATAAGACAAGAGTTTTTTAACATATTATATATTTTTTTTAGACTTTGTTTTAATAATATAGAATATATACAAAGGTTTTCTATTTAAATCAATTTATATTTCAAGTATACTCTCCATATACAGATATAAGGTATGGGGGCCTATCCCCCATATAAGACGGGAGGATAAAAGGAAGGGAAAATTCAATCAAATAGTTAATTAAAGTATTCCAGAATTGAATTCCAATCAATTTGAGTTACGAAACAAGGGAGCTGCTTCATTTTAATACAAAAAAATATTAAAGTAAAATGATTCAATCTTTTTTTTGTATTTTAATAAAAGTCCTTCTTTAGGTAATAACTAGGTAACGAAGTTATTTCATTAACTTTTTGACTTTAACCAACAAAACCTATTCTTATTTTTTGATTGTTTCAATGAGAAAATTTTTGAAAAATTAAGAATTCTAGTATTTTTTTATTCCTTCAGAAATAGATAAGAATTAGTTTGGTGAATCGGAAACTTTTTTCAATTTTATAGAAAAATTGAAGTAAAATTTTCAAGTAAAAATTGCAATTTCTTTTCTTATGGAACATACATATCAATATGCATGGGTAATCCCTCTTCTCCCACTTCCAGTTATTATGTCAATGGGGTTTGGACTTTTTCTTGTTCCAACAGCAACAAAAAATCTTCGTCGCATATGGGCTTTTCCTAGTGTTTTACTTTTAAGTATAGCTATGGTATTCTCAGTTCACCTGTCTATTCAACAAATAAATGGAAGTTCTATCTATCAATATCTATGGTCTTGGACCGTCAATAATGATTTTTCCTTAGAATTTGGATACTTAATCGACCCGCTTACTTCTATTATGTTAATACTAATTACTACTGTAGGAATCCTGGTTCTTATTTATAGTGATGATTATATGTCTCACGATGAGGGATATTTGAGATTTTTTGTTTATATAAGTTTTTTCAATACTTCCATGTTGGGATTGGTTACTAGTTCCAATTTGATACAAATTTATTTTTTTTGGGAGCTTGTGGGAATGTGTTCCTATTTATTGATAGGCTTTTGGTTTACACGGCCAATTGCAGCGAGTGCTTGTCAAAAAGCTTTTGTAACTAATCGTGTAGGGGATTTTGGTCTGTTATTAGGAATTCTAGGTTTTTTTTGGATAACAGGTAGTTTAGAGTTTCGGGATTTGTTTAAAATAGCTAATAACTGGATTCCTAATAATGAGATTAACTCCTTGCTTACTATTTTGTGTGCTTTTTTATTATTCCTTGGTGCAGTTGCGAAATCGGCACAATTCCCTCTTCACGTATGGTTACCCGATGCTATGGAAGGACCCACCCCCATTTCAGCTCTTATACACGCAGCAACTATGGTTGCTGCGGGGATTTTTCTTATAGCTCGACTTCTTCCTCTTTTCATATCCCTACCTTTGATAATGAGTTTCATTTCTTTAATAGGTACACTAACACTTTTCTTAGGAGCCACTTTAGCTCTTGCTCAGAGAGATATTAAAAGAAGCTTAGCCTATTCTACAATGTCTCAATTGGGTTATATGATGTTAGCTCTAGGTATAGGTTCTTATCAAGCTGCTTTATTCCATTTGATCACTCATGCTTATTCGAAAGCTTTATTATTCTTGGGATCCGGATCTGTTATTCATTCAATGGAACCTCTTGTTGGATATTCACCAGATAAAAGTCAGAATATGGTTCTTATGGGTGGTTTAAGAAAATACATTCCAATTACAAGAACTTGTTTTTTATGGGGTACCCTTTCTCTTTGTGGTATTCCACCTCTTGCTTGCTTCTGGTCCAAAGATGAAATCCTTAGTAATAGTTGGTTATATTCACCCTTTTTTGGAATAATAGCTTCTTTTACTGCAGGATTAACTGCGTTTTATATGTTTCGGATATATTTACTTACTTTTGATGGGTATTTGCGTGTTCATTTTCAAAATTACAGTAGTACTAAAGAGGATTCGTTGTATTCAATATCGTTATGGGGAAAAAGGATATCTAAAGGAGTCAATAGAGATTTCGTTTTATCAACAGCGAAGAGTGGAGTTTCTTTTTTTTCACAAAATCTATCCAAAATTCATGTTAATACAGGAAATAGGATAGGGTCCTTTAGTACTTCATTGGGGACTAAAAACACTTTTGTCTATCCTCATGAACCGGGAAATACTATGCTATTTCCTCTTCTTATATTACTGCTTTGTACTTTGTTTATTGGATCTATAGGAATCCATTTTGATAATGAAATAGGGGAATTAACCATATTATCAAAGTGGCTAACTCCCTCAATCAACTTTTTCCAAGAAAGTTCTAATTCTTCCATAAATTCATATGAATTTATCACTAATGCAATTTCTTCTGTAAGTCTAGCTATTTTTGGTCTATTCATAGCATATATGTTTTATGGATCTGCTTACTCTTTTTTTCAGAATTTGGATTTAATAAATTCCTTTGTAAAAGGGGGTCCGAAAAAGTATTTTTTCCATCAACTAAAAAAAAAGATATATAGTTGGTCATATAATCGCGGTTATATAGATATTTTCTATACTAGGACCTTTACCTTGGGTATAAGAGGATTAACCGAACTAACGCAGTTTTTCGACAAGGGTGTCATTGATGGAATTACCAATGGAGTAGGTCTTGCTAGTTTTTGTATAGGAGAAGAAATTAAATATGTAGGGGGAGGTCGAATTTCGTCTTATTTATTCTTTTTTTTATGTTATGTATCTGTGTTCTTATTCTTTTTTCTTTCTTAAGGAATTCCCCTATCTCCTGCCTAAGTAGCTTTCCTATTTGCCGATTTTTTCCATTCCTCTGTGTAAATAGCCTAATATGGGTTCACAATCAATAACATCTTCACCATCGAGAGTAACGATCAGTCGAAGAACACCATGCATTGATGG
>JASCZI010030318.1:0-47717 GCA_036250425.1 Stylosanthes scabra
ATATATATATATATATATATATATATATATATATATATATATATATATATATATATATATATATATTGGAGAACAGTTTAGATTCTGTAAGTCCAAATTCAGATTAATCATTTATATCTTTTTAAACCAAGAAATTTGACATGATCAGACCCCTTTTACATAAGTTAAAGTAATTAAAATAATAAGTTGCCTATTGATTAAAAGTATTTAAATATCATAAAGAACACAAATTTAAATTCTCACCACTAGGTGAGGCTATCTCATAAGACCGGCCTCTCGTTTTAAAATAAATTGGGCTTTTAAAATAGTTGGGGCTAAACTTACTCTTTTTGTGAAGTGATGTCAAGCCAAATACAATAATGCTACACATCCAAGCATTTACCCCAATCAAGTCCAACCAAGTAATTTTTCCCCACTCTCACACACTTCATGCGCTCACTCTCCCAAAATTAAAAAACGCGTTCACTGTAGCTTCTTCTTCTTCTTCTTCTTCTTCTTCTTCGTCACCACTGCTGCCACCACTGTCGCCGTTGCTGCAACCACCACCGTCGTCGTCGCTGCAGACGCCATCGTCTCATTGCCGCCGCCATCATTGTCGTCGTCGTCGTCGGTATTGTCTTCTTCTTCTTCCTCTTCTTTGTCCTCTTCTTCCTCTTCTCCTTCCTCTTCCTCTTCCTCTTCTTCGTCCTCTTCTTCTTCTTCGTCATCTTCTTCTTCCTTCTCATCCTCCTTCTCCATTATTACATTGTTACTGTTGTTGGTGGTGTTGTTGATGATGAAAAACAGAAACAGAATTTACATGAAAACAGAAACGAAATTTATATGAAAACAGAAACGAAATTTATATGAAAACAGAAACGGATTTGGTGATGAACCCACGCCTGGGCGTGGTCTTGTTTACGCCTAGGCGTGACTTTGGGTCACGAAAACAGAAACGAAATTTACATGAAAACAGAAACGAAATTTATATGAAAAATAGAAACGGATTTGGTGATTAACCCACGCCTGGGCGTGGTCTTTTTTACGCCTAGCGTGACTTTGGGTCACGAAAACAGAAACGGAATTTACATAAAAACAGAAACAGAATTTATATGAAAATAGAAACGGACTTGGTGATGAATCCACGCCCGTGCGTGGTCTTGTTTATGCCTAGGCATGACTTTGGGTCACGAAAACAGAAACGGAATTTACATGAAAACAGAAACGAAAAATTTACCCACTCAAATGTACTCCATCTTTTTCTTCTTATTCCTTCATTCCTTCTTCCATATCTACATCATGATCATCATTATCTTCTTCTTCTTGCTGCTGCTATTCCTCTTCCAGAATCTACAACAATTTCAACATTCGTGTATATTAGGATCCGTTTCAGATGAACCTGAGACAGAAACGATCGATGGAGGGAGATAATCCGTTTCAGATGAACGCATCTGCTAAATGAATGAGGGGCGATAAATCAGGGATTTCAAATCCCAAAAAAACGAAAATAACAACTTACCTGTTTTTTAGGAGAGAGGGCAAGGGGCGCGTGAGTTGATTCTACTTGGTTGGGCTTGGTTACTTAAATCACTTGGATGTGTAACATTATTGAGCCAAATAATTGTTTAAGTGAGTATTAGAATTTGAATCTCGTTTTATGCACACATGCAGCAACTTACTCGCTGGCAGTAAATTTTTAAATTCATCTTCTATCCCTATAGATTAGCCTTTTAATTTGTTGGACTAAGAGATACCATAAACAATTAAAAAAAAAAAAGAAGAAAGTTTAGGAAACTCATAGTTTGTCAGCCAATAAAGAGCCAATAGGCTTTTTCCTTCTTTTCTCTTTCTCCTTTTACCACTCACTATTTTCATAATTACACTCATGGATTCCATATGGGCTTCCTAACGTTGGCTCCCTAGCATTACTAAAAAAGAAATGCCATGTTGCATCTTTATGTCAGGATATCTAACATTTTTCGTTCCACCCCTAAACAGTATATTATGAAATCATTTTATTCAAGAGTTTAAGTTGGTAGAAGGAATATATATAATTATCTCTAACCATTTTAAACAAATGTTCAATAATAATAATAATAGTAATATGTTCTTTTAAAATATTTTACAAAAGAAATTATAACGTTAATTTAGTAATTAGAATAATTCAAAGAAATTAAAGTTAAGAAAAAAATATATCATCCAAAAAGAAAAATCAAACGAACTTAGTTTGATTTATATTTGTTACATAAATTAGATTAGAAGCTTCGTTGATATGATAGCCATTCTCGTTGAAAACCATTATTTATTTTATTAATTAAGGATGAAATTTTTATAATAAATAATTAAGGTGGCGCCAGTACCGTCATGTTTATTAGGACGAATATTCTTCACGTGAGTTGTTAAATATTCTAATCAAAGATTCCCATTCAATTTCATTTTACAATTTTGATTAGCATTATTATTTATTTAACCTTTAATTATTTTCGGTTAATCTATCTGTGACAATGAAATGAGTAATAATAATAATAATAATAATTTAGTATATGACAAAAGCCACATAACGTTTCAACCAAGTTTCTTCACTTATGATCTAGATCCTACCACGTTGTCTCTCACCAGAGACCTCCATATATAATCCTTAGTAATTAAGCTAAAATTTATGTAATTAAGCTAAATTTAGAAGTTACTTATATTGCCATATCTTAGTTTACTTGAATTAAAATGATATCTAACAAAAATGATATTTAATTTAAGAATTTAATTTTAATATATTAACGGTGTAATATGCACATTTATATAATTACATCTATTTTTTTTACAACGAATCACATTGTGATAAATTGATGATAAGGAAGTTATTTTTGCTGATGTGACATTATGTGATTAAATTCACGTGTAAAATATATTTACATTGACAACGGATTAAAATTAAATTCTTAATTTAATTAATAACTTTACTTGATATAAATCCAAAAAAAATGATGATCATTTTAAATAGCTAGGTAGAGTTGTCAAGAAACAATTCTCAAAATGGTTATAAAGTATTCGTATAGAACACTATAAAGTGAGAACTGATTAACTCCTAGCTACTTAAGTTTTTATTTGTATTTGTTTTTCTAATTAACCTGATGCCCTTCAAACACAAGTAATTTCACTCAACTTATTTATATTTATCTCTCTCTCTTTACTTCTTAAACAAGAGTAAATTTGTAAAATTAGTCTTGGAAGAATTCTCAAAATCAATTTTGCACTCAAGATTTTTAGAAAGATTGTTAGACCACAAATAAAGGTTATTATATGTCATTATTCTTTATTAATTTAATCCTCCATTAATTAGAACTCATGTTTATGTTACTTCTAACTTTTTTTGATGTGGTAGTCTTTTCTTGGATGAGGGGAGGGAAAAAAAAGAAAGAAGTTAAAGAGAAGAAACAACAAAAGAAAAAGAAAAGAAAAGTTGATTTTTCGATCTTCTATTGTTTTGAATTGAAAGAGATTAGGAAAATAATAGTAAAATTTTCTATATAAGGAAATCTATATGTACCATTAAACACACTGAGAGGCGGATTTAGGGGGAGGCCAGCAGTGGCCTTGGCTCAGGAATTTTGAAAAGTTATATATATTATAAGATGTATTGGTATTTTAAAAAATTGAAGTGTCATAGTGGTGAACTAGGATAGCCAAAAGTCTTCTCAAAGTGTTCAAATCCTCCCTCATTCTCTTTTGCTCTTTTTACTTTTTAACAATTTTTATTCAATGTTACAATAAACTATTTATTCTTATACATAAAAACTAAATTATTTTTAAGTTTATTTGTGTTTTATATTACAAAAAATTGAAAATATCATGTAATAAATAAAGAAAATTATATATTAGTATGAATATATTTTACCTATTTTATTTATTAATTTGTCTTAAATGCATATAAAAAACATTTAAGTAATTGATCTATATCTTTACTCAAAAAAATTATCTATATTATTTATTATTTGTTTTTTATAATAATAAAAAAGATATATAAATTTCTTATTTTTAATAAAATTTTTTATTTTGATATAACACTTATTAGCATAATTTTTATTAAAATTAATAAAAATTACTAGTATTAATTATTATATAATTCACTTCTACAATATTTGATTATAAAATAATTTCTTTTTTTGATTATATATTTAAAAAAAATTTTCGCCCCCCTTGCTTAGATTTCTGGATCCGTCCCTGTACACACTTGTACACACCATTTAACAATACAGAAAAATATAAATATTAGCATAAAAATTTACGTTTTTCTGTGCTAATGTTTACATTTTTCCGTATTACTAAATGGTCTCTATAGGAGTTTACAATGGTAGATCTAGTATTACCGATTCTATATATATAAAAAAATATTTGGGAGAAATTTTTTTATTTAATGTTCATTAATTAACACTAAAATGAATGAATAAATTTAGATATTATAAATATATATTTTTTGTGTCCAAATGTTGTGAATATATAATTATAAATTTTATATATTTAAAATTATAAATATTAAATTAAATATAATAATTTTATAATATTATCTTTCTAGCATTATATATATATAACAACTTGTTTATTCATGATGATATTAATAAAAATACAATTTGCAATGATATTTTTAATAAAATTTTACTTTTAATTCCAATTTTGTTTTATTTTTAAAGGATCCGAAAAGATATATAAACAAAAAGAATAATTTTATTTGCACACCAAAATCAGCCACTAAAATTAGCCACTATGTATAATATACATTGAAATATAAAATATATATATAGTTTAACTCATATTTAATATGTATTTTGTATTTCAATACGTATTATATACTGATGACTGATTTTAATGGCTGATTTTAATGTGCATCTAGTATAACCCAAAAAAAAATTAAGCCAATCTTTTGAGAATTTATGTTGATATATCTGGCAACTAACTCTCTGGAAAAACCAAGTTATTGAATCTGTTAGTTTAAAACTATTGGAGAAGAGTGCAATAGGAGGGACCCACACACACAGAATTTGGAATATTTAATTCGGAATCTTAATTGTATCTTCTGTAATAGACACATATAAAAGCAGTCACCTTAGGAGACAAAAATCATTCATAGTCATAGTCATAGTCACAGTTATAGAGAGAAGCAACATAATCAACAAGAGAAAATGAAATTGAAAATGAAAATTAAAGGTGATTCATTCATTCTGATCTTCATCACCATTCTTCGCATTACACATTGGCCAATAATAGTTGAACGCTTTAACTTGTACTCATTTACAACCGTTGTTTCAATGATTAGTTGACTGCTGCTATAGATAAAAAGGTCTTGTCTTTTCATATGATTATAACACCTACTTATAGATAAGAATCACTATTAATCTCTCCAATTATTTTTTTACATTAAAAAAAACATACGTACTTCAAAAGCCAGTTCTTGTTCTTGATGATAGATAAACACATCCGACTCTAATTTGCCGACATTGTCTTTTAATCTATTTTAGAGATCTCTGGAAACCAAAACCCAGAAAATGGGCCCAAAGACACAACCCATATCATAATACCTTTTATATGATACACCTTCAGCCCAATCAAATATATCCATGACACATGACCCAAAAAAGAAAAGAAAAGAAAACATGCATATTTGCTATAGCCGTCAAAACGAGTCGCGACTCGCGAGTCGACTCGGATCGCTCGTTAATTCGGCTCGGATCGTATAATTCGCGAGTTAGACGGGTTCGGGTCGAGCGGGCTCGGGTTAGCTCGTCTAACTCGTTTTTCCTATTTTTTAATATATAAAATATATTTTGTTACATAAATTCTAATTTTTAATTAATTTTTTAAGTTTTTATATAATTTAATATGAAAAATATATTCATATGTGATAAATATTTTTTATTTTGTATGAATATGAAATAAAAAAGACTAAAATTATATAGTAATTTTATTTTTTTTAAATAAAATAAAAAACGAGTTAAACGGGTCAGCTCGTCAAACTCGTTAATTCGGACGAGTCGAGTCGGGTTGGTATTTTCTTGGCTCGTTTAAAATTCGAGCCAACTCGTTTTTCAAATTTTAACTCGTCGCTCGGGACAGATTGACTCGTATTTGGCCCGCCCGCCCGTTTGACACCTCTAATATTTGCTGCTTCTTCTTTTTTTAAGAAAATAAAAAAAGAAGGGGATCCACCAAGGCGCTAAATTAAAACAAAGATAGATATTATCCATTACCTCAAGGTTAAATTATTCTGCGTTGAAGATATTAAAAGTTAGTTGTATTATTCAGATGTAGGTCAGGCGTTTTTTTTTGTTTTTGGTATTGGTCAAGAGATTTATTGTGTTGAGAGATGAGTGCTATTTCTCTTTCTTTATAGTCTTGTGGGTCATACTTGTTGTGTTGGGTTTTGGTTGGTTTACCAGCCCAATCCTTGACCGAAAATAAATTTTGTTCTGTCATTGAAGTCCAAAAAACAAAGTCCAAAACAAAAAAAATAATGTCATTCTCTTTAGTTTTATTAAATTTCTATACCTTTTCTTTTGATTAAGTCCATATATTATTTTTAAATTTACAATTAAACCCTATTAACAGTAAACGTTAAAAAATATTTATAAAGTATAAATCTTCTATTTCATATCATGCATTTTATGTAAGGTTTGTATCCTACTAAATATGTTTTTTCTTCATATTTTTTATCTATATTCTTCTAATTCTTAATTTGGACGAATCCAAGTCAATCTTTTCAAGAAACTCGAAGTAAGAGAAAGAAAAGGGAGATCATTGTTTTGTCATTCTAAAAGGGAGATGATTCATATTTAGCAACTTAGCAATTAGTTATTGTGATATCTTTCATTTAGAGATGAAATATTTCGTTAATCCTAACTATTTAAACATGTTAAAAGATCCACTCAATGATAAGCCTATTTTATAACTACAATTTGTTATAATAGCTATCTTAATATGGTGTAGGCTATCGTAACCATGCTATGATGGTTCGGGATCATAATATCTTCATGACTTATGATGTTATCAACGATAATGTTTATGCCTCTTTATGTTATGGCTTTTATGCCAAAAGATATGATTAGTGATCAATGATATGATTTATGACTTCGAAGTACTGTGGGGACGTTCATAGTATTTTTATCCATAGACTGTACGCGGTTTTGACTGTGTGGATATTGTTTCCCACTTGTACTGTTTATGCCCTTTTATATATTCTTTGTCCAATAGATTGTACGCAGTTTCATTCGTGTGGACATGTATACCGACTGTATGTAAGTGAAAAATCATATTCGGACTTGTTTCGAGTAACGTCGGGTTGCGGGTAGTCAACCGACGCATGAGCTCATAGCCTGCTTAGGGCTAGACATGCATCATACCTAGTGGCAGCATTATTCTCTGTGATTTCTTATCTGTTAATTGTTTATGCTATACTTTCTTTCATGTTGTGTTCGGTAGTTTATGTGTTTGCTTAGTTATTCTTGATTGTTAAGTAGCTATAATTGTTTTCTGTAATTATAACTATAGTAGTGATTTTGAGTGTGACTGTGTCGACAACTGCGCTAGCCTAAGATAATCGCTCATGTCAGAAGTAATTAAGATAGGGAACCTAGGAAATAGATTAAGCTATAAGTAACTAACTAGAACATAGATGAATGTCCTAGGGTGTTCCCCCTAAAGAGTATCCCGTAGCACGTACCTTACTGGGGACTTTAGGTTCTCACCCCTTAGTTATTTCCCCCTGTGTAGGATATCATCTTAGAGATGATGTCGACAAGGAGAAGCGGATCGAGGAATCCATGGGTTACTCGCTCATCTTCCCCCATCAACTTGATATTTCTTCTACTACTTCACGACCCAAGAGACAGCGTGACCTCCCTCATGGAGACGATCACTCCGATCACCCTCGTCCCAGGTCTTGTGTATGAGGGCTACTGCTTACCGCCGTCTGTTCACTCACGGTGCTAGTTCTCAGGGTGTTGCTCGTCAGACTGACCGAGTCCGTTCTATTCCTGAGTTACCAGTACGTATCCACGGATCCCCATCTCATATGCTTAGGAGTTCCGTTTCCAATCCGGAAGAACTAGCGGAGCCGTGAGGCGACTGTTCTAGACAAGACTAATGAAAGGGTCTTTGTGTCTTTATTTTGTGATATATGTATAGTAGGTAGAGTTTTTCCCTCACTTCATAGTACTTTTTAGGGTTAGGTACTTTGTTAGAAGCCTGAGTGCCAGTCTAGGGGCTGTTAGGATGAGCCAGGGCTCAAGGCTTACCAAGTTTATGGAAAAGTATGTAATATCTATGTATGTATGATAGTACTCGTCTCATATGACGCTCTTATATTTCAGTTGTATAGACTCTAAGTCTTAATGGTCCTATATATAATATGTACATATTAGCTAAGTTCTATCTTATTCCATCGACGATCTTCCCTTGCGCACATTTGTATCAAAATTACTAGCACGTATGGTTTAATTAGTAAGCGATTTATATTTAATGCGATAGGCTCATATTATATATCTATAATCATAATAAATTAGGGTCCTAGAGGTCACTGAATGGTAACTCTCAACTACTAGTACTGCAGCCTAGGAATTGGGACGTTACATTGAACATTCCATTTTTTACAGACTTTGACCATGGACAACACTGCTCTCCCAAAACATATTTGAAATAATTTAAATAGTCAACTTTTACCTTTATAATGTCGTTGTAAATATTTTCTTTGGTTCAGATAGCTTTTCAATTTTCCTCACAAATTGGAAAATTGTTGAAGTTAGAACCCACCACTCCAGGTACCCCACTTAGTAGACCGCTAGCATCCCCAATAGGTTGTATCGCTGTATTATCAAAATGAAAATTAAATTAATTTAAATAAGCTATTAAAAAGAAATAAGAAAGTAAACCATGAAAATTAATCAATCACTAGTATTAGTACTTTAGTGGTAAACACACTGAAGGCATTGAGCAAATGATGCTTGGAACTCATGAGTTGATCCTAGCTAAATAACATGGTTTATATTACCTTAGCTTCAAGAATGTTGTGAATATAAATTTAAGGAATTATTAAGAGCTATATATAGCTTGCATATTTAATTTCTAAGATACATTCTCTAAATTCAAATCATTGAGTATCTACTGCGATAAATGCTTGTCCATACTAGTGACAAACTCGAATCCAAATTTCTCATGGTACCTTCCTCCCCATCGAAGAATTTCTTGGAATTTAAATAGAACCCATGAATCTAAGACCTTGCAATGTGTTACTGTGAATACAAAAACGATTAGTATTTATCTAAACAATTATGTTAAGGTGAGCAAACCTGCATAATTGGGGGACATGCAACTACTACGACGGCATCCATTATATGACTCATAGAGAAGGCACTGAGCCATGAACCTATAGAGGACTCCCTAAACTACATTTCTCTCGCAAATGATATTGCGTGCTCCAACGATGAGAAGGGAGATGTTGCAACCATCTCATTTTCAAACCAAATGCTAGTGGCGCAAAAAAAAAGTCTCTTTTCTCCAGTTTCCCTGTTCAAATCCCAAATTAGAACAATGAGCAAAATAAACAATAGTGGGTTCAAGCCAGTCATTCTAATTCCTAACACAACCTGATAACAACTGTAAAAAACTAGTATAACACGATAATTAGGATGGCATACTCCACCGTATAAAAATTCTATATAGTAAATTAAAAAAGAAATAGTATACTAGAGAACTCAACTGGGACTCTACATATTTATATATCTGTAGCCTCATCGTAGTTGTCATTAACATCATTCTCTGTTTCTTCTTGATCTCCATTCCATGTCATCTTAAACCTTCAATGTCAGACTCAGACAGTCTATTCAAGCCTAGTTGAGGAAACAGATCAACTACACATTGTTCATTGTCTTCACCCATATCAAACAAGTCTGTTGGCTTTACATGTACAACTACACTCCATTTCGCATCAACTTCGCCATCCACATAGTATACAAGACGAGCCTCTGATGCTAGTATGTATGGTTCGCATTCTTTTTGATCACCACTGTGTATCAAATTAGAGAAGTTGAGACTGGTGAGGCCCAAAACATCTTGTTTAATTTTATTCCTCTACCAGATGGTGTCCGCCCAGATACATTTAAGCAAGACTACGACGAATTGGCCATTATAGTTCAATTCAATTATGTCTACTAGCTTTCCATAGTACGGGACAGCACCAACAGCTACATGACTGTCACGTTTGCTTGCATAAATTCTCGTCTCAGAATTGACAAAAACCCTGCTATTTTGGGCTTTCATCCCCTCCTCCCTTGAGATGGTTCTAAACCTAAACCCGTTGATGTTATAAGTCGTAAAGCGTCTAGCTTGAAGGAGAGGGCAACATGCAATCCATCTTAATTCTTTCGAATGGATGGTACTTCCTAGCGGAACCTCATGCTTGAACCACTCGACAAATTCTCTATGCACAACACTATCTACTTGAGCTTGGGACTGTGTTCTACTTCGTAGCCTTCTCTTCGTTATGGCTCTAAATTCACTATGTGTATAACATGCAATTAATACATAACACTCACTAGAAATATGCAAACATTATGGATACAAAGATTCAGACATACTTACTTCCAAAAAATTTCTACAACACAACAATTGACTAGTACGTGATGATGTGCTTGAAGTCTTTCGGTTGGTGTTAGAGTAAAGAATGTAGTAGCCCCTACTGCTTTTCCAGTCTCTAGGAACATGGTTGCCTTCTTATTAGGATCATCTTCTTGTGGTCGATCATTAACACGCATTGGACGATTGATCATGCTCTCAATATTATCTAGGTATCTTGAACAAAATGTGAGTATCTCCTCAGATAAGTATCCCTCCACAATTGATCCTTCCAATTGAGCCCTATTCGCACGTACTGCTTCAAACGGTGTAGGTACCTTTGAGAATAAAACATGTAGTCTTAGTCTACATAGGGTACCATGTTTAATAAACAAGAATAATTGAGTTCTAATTACCTTTCAATAGGGTACATCCACCGATAGTACACTGGCCCACCAAGACGTAAGAGCATCTTCAATGGTGAGTTTTAATTTAATATCAATTTCAGTCTCATATAATGACATATCAGCATTTGTGGGACCATATCTCATTTGATACCATATTTGAGATAACATCTCCAATGCCTATTTTTAATTTAATATCAATTTGGACTCCACACAATACTATTTATTAAGTTAAATTAACTTAGTGATACCAGTAACACTTTTATATTTCCTTCCAATGCATACCAAAGTATCAATTCAATTCATTTGTGTTTTCAAGATGAATTGATACTCAAAAAGTGCACCATTGGAGATGCTCTAACTCTTCGACTAGATGTACTGTTAAGTGAACCATGACAGTGAAAATAGATAGAGAGAAAATCATTTCCATGTAGCATAGTGTATGGACCACATTATCCTGGAGGATATGAATTGAATTTGTTGAGGGCCTACGGGTTTGCTACATATTTATCGAAAAAATGGTGATAAATCTGCCAGGACAATAATAACCGTGGAAGGCAATGTATTCCTCAATGCAATTGGTAGTATAGTGTATGGACCACGTTATCAAGAGCATTCTTCTCAATGTGCATGATACATATGCATCTTTCATGATTTTAGGCACTAGTTTCTTGTGTTTTATGTAAAGTATTAGCCTAATTACTCTACTAAACTCAAAGAAATCTTAATTATACATAGCTTTGAGTATTTTGGTTAATTACTTGCAAGGATTAAAGATCAACCCAAGAGAACTTGAAGTAGCTTGAAGAAGAAGAAAACAAACAAAGGAGGAGTTAGAATTGGATTAGAACTTCACCATGGAGCATCACCAAGTCACGTTTGGTCCATGCCTAAAATGTGACTCCACCAAAGCATCCCAAGCAAAGCCAAGTTCAAGTCACAAGGAGCAAGCCACGTTTAGACCATGTTCCCAACATGACCCAAACGTGGATCACCAAGACAAGTCCCAAGCAAGTTTTTGTCCCTGAGCCAAGGAGCAAGCCACGTTTGGACCATGTCTCCAACATGGCCTAAACATGACTCACCAAGATAAACATGCAAAACTTTACTGTCAGTAACTATGTAATTCACTAGGTTTAGTTTTAATTTAGATTTGGTTTATAATTCGATGGGAATTAAGGCCCATGAAATAGGTTAGAAACTATGATTACTTAGCATTATAAATAGGTTAGGTTTAGAAGATTACCGGAGGAATTCACACATACACAGACTTCATCTCTCGTTCTGCACTTTTGAATTTAGGATTTCTCTCTAAATCATGCGTAGCTAATTCTCTCAAAGCTAGGGATGAGGAGCTCTGTTCATCTCATTATGATTTCTTAATTCACATTTTCTTATTGCTCTCCAATTGCAAGTTACTGTTATCAAAATCAAAGATCAATTCTATGTTCTTCTATTCAAGGAATCAATCAAACCGAGAGGTCATTGATTCTGTTGCCTTCAATTTTGTGTTTGACAAAACCATAAATTAAATGTGTTAGGGAATTGTTCTTCATAACTACTCAGTGAACTAGAGATAGAGAATTGGGTTTTTGTGCAATTGTTGTGTGATAATTCAATTAGATTAGAGTTAAGTTAGATAAGTGACATAAAATCTAATCTAATACCACTTTTGAATCTCACATAATTGAATCAGGATTAATCTTCACCTCTATCTTAATTAGTTAATCAAAAGATTGATAATTGATTAGGTTTAAAAAAACTAAATTACTAAGAGATTAGGGTTTAGTTAATTAGGGTTCACTGTGATTTGATAGTTACTTGCATTAGAAGAAAGAGAATAATTGTATTAGGGTTGTGTGGGTGAAAATCTCCAAATCCTTGACTTGCCTTCATTACTAGATTTCCAAGTTATTTGTTGTTGCTTGTTCACATTGTTGTTACTTGAGATTTGTGATTCTAGTTGCTTGTTTCCCAAGTTTCTAAACTCTTTGTGTCATATCTTGCTACCACACCACTATTGTTATTGATTTGTCTAATTTTAAAAAAATTTATCATTATTGCTTAGTTCGTTAATCCTCGTGTGAGTGATACTCCACTCATCGTGGTATTACTTGAGACCCGGTGCACTTGCCGGTTTGCTCTGAAACTCTGTAAGGATTTTGAGCATCAGTGCATAACGTCGAGGTGGCGATGCAATTCATTATTCTCCCTATAAGTGAGTTCAAAGAATATACTCCTCTATTTCCAATGAGAATCATTCTGCATCACAGATTGTTGTCCACGTATTCTCTTCTTAGTAATCGTTTACACCTTGCCAGGGGAAACATGCACACTCTCAAACTGTCTCAAAATTTCTTCACCGATCAATTTGACAGATGGACCTCTATCCTCTAGCTTGCCATCAAATCTAACATGGTCTTTCCTAAATCTATGGCCGCAACTTAGAAAGCGACGACGACCCATAAAACACCATTTCTGACTGCAACTGAGTCGGTTAGTTTCGACATCTAGATTGCACGTAGGACAAGCTTTCCCACTATATGTATTCCACCCAGATAATTTGCCTAGACCTGGGAAATCGCTAATTGTCCACATCAACATGGCATACAACTTAAATGTTTTTTTCTCGCTGGTATCGTATGTTTCAACACCATCCCACAATTACTTCAATTCATTCACCAAAGGTTGTAGGTAAACATCTATGTCACTTCCCGGCATTTTAGGACCAGGAATTATCATAAAGAGAATAAAAGAAATTTGGTTCATGCAAATCCAGAGAGGAAAATTGTACGGAATAAGGACTATAGGCCAAATTGAATACTTTGAGCTCAGATTTCTAAAGGGATTAAAGCCATCACTTGCTAAGGCTAGGTGAACACTACTATTTTTCTTTTTAAATAAAGAATTACTACTATTTTTTTAAAAAAAATTTGGAAGCCATGACCACTCATTGCTTCCACATGTTCTGTCTTGTTGTTTATTTATTATAAACCTTAAAATTATATCCAACGTAATATTTATTAGGTACCATTTTAATTTGGAAGGAAATAGGAAACATGCAGCTTGTGTTGCCACGTTGGATAGAGATGCTTTTGCGCTTAGCACATCCACTTAGGAGACGCATTTTCCAAAATGGATTTCTTCACGCTTTCGCTTTCTGAGTTGGCGCCTCAGTACTGAAAGCGCTTTCCGCTTTCACGCCTCCATGTGGAAGGTGCCCAACGCTTTGGCGCCTCCAAGTCAGCAGCGATAAAAAAAAAATCAGCTGCCACCGTGGCAAAACAAGGGCAGTTGGATCAATAGTTTTAAAACAAGGGCATTCCGAGAATAGGTTTTGAAAATAAGGGTATTTGAGTTATTTTAGCCTCATTACCTCATTATTTTCATGTAATAATCCAAATCGATAACGGAGAAGTGAATATATAATTGCAAAATATTTGAACAATTGTTCAAATATCAATTTAAGAATAAAGTAAACGGAAAAGAGTTTCATATTCAGTGACTAGTCTTGGCAAATTAAAAAGCATAATCAAATAATTCAAAGTGTTATTAGTATTAAAAGGAATATAATCTTATTATGTATTTTCTACATTTCCATTACTCAAGGTTGTCTCTCCAAGGAATTTATCTCCGCAAATGTCTGCTGGAAGATTCCCATCTTGCTTTTGAATGAGATATTTCAAAGCATTCTCCATTGCTAGTTTCTTTACCTTCTCCAATGCTACTTCACTCTCAACTGCCTGCCTTTTCAATTTTTCAGGCATCAACTCTACACGTAATTCTTCCAGAACCCTTTGAGTCTCTTGTGTCTAAGCTTCTTACTCGTTTGTTGTGAATTTTGGCCAAAGAGTTGACTCGGAATCAGCTCGAAACCCATTCCACGGATCCTACATGGGTGCTCTTTTCTGAGAAACTAGGCAAGCGAATCATTTTGAGACAATACTCTAGAAGACTCATCATGTTTCTCAATGTCGATAATTCTTTCCTACAAATATATTTGTGGTTAATTGTAGCCCCTTTAATTTCATCCGATCAAAATCAATAGGAAAGAAAACATATTATGTTTTATATACGAGGACTAAAAGATACTTATATAAATGGCATGAGCATCTTCGGGGATATAAGAGCCATCAATTTTCCTATGTGTCATCTTCTAGACCTCGCCTTTACTGACATCCCTCCCTTGTTGGCAGGATAACAACATTACAGTCAACACAGATATCATATAGCATATCAAGAAATGGTTAACATAAAATTTTATATGTACGGATCTGATTATATTAATTATGAAAATCTCAAAATAAGATTTTGTTTGCTGATTATAGGAGCGGGTTAGGATTCGGTTTATTACTATCCGCGGGTAACAGTGGGGCGAGGTCTCTATAAGGTAGAGAAGGGCGGGGCAAAGTCAGGTGGGATAAAAACTTGCCCCTACCCGCCCTATTGACAACCCTACAATAGACCTAAATTGAGATAAAAGTTCAAGGGTGTAAATTATTGGGATGAGTTATAAGAGTTTGATTCTGCTCTTCTATGTTCTCAGGCTCATTCGATAATAGTTGAACATTTTTCACACTATTATTGGCCTTGATAAGATCCCAATTATCCTTGTAGAATAGGGCAGGATAGCCATCAATTTCAGGGAGTTGATACCAAACGTAATTTTTTTTTTTATCTTTTCTCCTCTTGGGGTTTTCTCAATTCCTGCACAAACTGTCTGATCACGGTTAGAATATCCTCTTTGAATATAAAGGTCATGCTCAATTGATCCCTCTTCAGTGTACAAAAATTTGAAATATTACAACATCATTATGTGCTTTGTTGTGTTGATTTGGGGAATCTTCAGATGTTTCTTCAGTCAATATTACAAATCTAGTACATGTAACCTGCTTTTATTTCCTTCTAGAATCCTCATTTGGCCCATTACTTGTATATGTCTCACTTTTCTTTGCTGCCTTGCCACATACCGATTTTTGCACTACCATCCAAGGACCATATAGCTCAGCTTGTCCCTCATTTACTAATTTGTTCTTCTCTTTTGTTAAATTTCCTTCAATGCCCTTGTCTCCTCCCCTTCCATCTTCTACACATGTTGGATCTCCTCCATTGGCAGCCACCATCACCACCTCTGGTGGCTAGTCTATCACTGTTTTATCTCTTTTCTTAGGACAATGAGCTTTTTCAAGGCCTACCATTCCACCAAGAGAAACAAGTGATATAAATCCCTTCATACTCCACATTGTATCGTACTCCATTAATTGAATATTGGAATACAAAAGGTGTATTGAGATCAATCTCCACACATAGCCTAACAAACTTGCGTCTGCACTTATCCGTTGTATTGGTATCCACATTGATTATTCTTCCCACAATGTTGGTTATTCTTTCAAGTATTTCCTCCTCATAATACTCAATGGCCAATCCTGAGAATCACACCCAAGCTACTACAGTTTCAATTGTGGCCTCCCTAGGGTTAAAGTTGGGTTTCCAGAACCTAAGTGTAAGGTAGTGGTCAAAAATCTTCTATGGACCATTTGTGAAAGCAAAGTTCAAATCTTCTTGTGACAAAAACTTGACAATAAAAAAGTTATTCCCAAGTCAATAACCTCAATATTTCGTTGTTTTCCCCACATCATCTCCAATCTCCTGGAGAGGGTTGTCAGAGATATCTTTCTTCCCCTCAGTTTTACAATTAAAGTGTCCCACCAAGGGTGTTTTAGGTTCTTCATTATTGCATCATTGATGACTAAGTTGTAAATGTCATCCACCTTCCTTACTCTTATCTTTGGTTCCTGGGTGTTCACTTTATGCCTATATTCATTTCTCTCTTCAGTCAGCCTTTTCCTCCTTTCCTCGTTGCTCTTTGTGGTCTGCGAGGCTTGTCTAAACTCGCCTTCTATCAGCACTAGTGTCTTTCCTCCTTTCACAACCTCATTGAAGAGTCTTCTTAATTGCTCATCTAGTTGATTTTCTCATTCTCCTTCTCATTCTCCTTCTACCATCCAATCTTCCTCTCTAGGGACAAGTAAGGTATCTCTAGTGAACATTTCCCCTCATCTTCATTTCTTAAATTTTTAGCATTTCTGTGTTCATGGGACTCACGGGAGTGGGAGTGTCCTCCATGAACATAGCCACCTCTCATGGTGGTAGGCAATAGAATAGTAGAGTTTCTTAGAAAGAAAGGCAGAGAAAAAAATGAAAACACTATTTTTGTAAAATGAGAGCTAAATTTTCTAATTTAGATAACTTATCTTAGATAACGTTTGGAAGAGAGACTGAGAGTAAGAGACTGGGACTGAGACTAGGAAACTGGGATTGAAAGACTACGACTAAACTAGGTTTGCGTATTGTGTTTGGTTTAAAGTGTATAGAACTGAGTTGTATGTGTAGATACTAAAACAAACAAAATTACTTAAATGCCCAAGTTCAAAACATTAGTTTGCACCTTATGCATAACTTAGTTTTCTGCACAATTATTTGCCTTAATACTATAATTTAACCGATGGGAAAGATGTATTTAGCACTAGAATTAGCCTTTAACATTAGAATTGTTTCAATTAAGAAAAAGTAAAACATTATTGAAAAATAATCTAAAAAAAATCGGTAAAACATTATTGAAAAATAAATCAGGCGCAAATCTTATTTTTTGAAGATTGAAGTGAAGAAAAAATAAAGAATCAGATTAAAAATAGTTACCAAACGTTTCACAAGAAACACTAAGAAGCATAAAATTTTATAATGATAAGTGAAAATCTGCAAATTTCTAATTGAAGTATGGGGCGTACAATCCATAACTACCATGAAATATACATGAACAATACATACCGTGAAATATACATCAATGAGAGGTTTTAATATAAGCTGAGATCAATTGAATCTTTCACATATATATTGTACCAGCTACCCAGTAAGCAAGAACTCTATTGCAATTACAAGAAACTAAAATGGCTTACCACAAATCCAAGATTGACCATTGTCCAGCTTGATAGGAATACAATCAGAGTGATAAACCTTCAAATAGTTCCTGAAAGGAAAAAAATCAGGGTCAAACCCAATGCATGTAAAACAAATTTATAGTGATTGTGAACAAATTAAATTGAAAGAAAGAAAGTGAATCGCTTTTAAGTTGGTCCAATATCAAAAAAGTGCAAACATGTAGTCACACACAATGACTTCTCCACCATCCTTGAAATCAAAGCACCAATCGCCGAAGAAGAGGAAAATGCTTGCTAGAAGAAGAGGAAGGCGGTAGCCACATCGAAACTGGAGGCCACCATCGTTAAACCAAGAAGTAGGGAGAGGAGTGCTAGCCAAGGGAGGGGGAGAGAGAGGAAGCTCATCGTCCTCCTTGCTGCTGCCACCGTCGTCGAAATCTGGCCATCAGAGCTGCCCGTCTCACTGCCATTGCCACTTGCCAAACACCACGGTTTGGAGGAGGGAGATGGAGAGATTGTGAAAGGGTAGTGTGTAATTTAGAGTGTTTAGATAATAAAATGTAATTAAAATTTCAGTCCTAATTAGAGTACTCAAGTTTCTCCTAATTGAAGATATTAAAAATACTAGAATTTTGAGAATTAAGTCTAAGTCTCAGTCCTCCTTACCAAATATTACTTTAAGGTCTTATTTTTATTTTTATTTTTATTTTTTTTTCAAAACGACTAGAAAAAAACATTTTTTTTTTTACGGACTAGCATAAAAACATTGAAAATGAAAAATAACGTAAACCCCGATAATATATTTGCGAGGCCCATTGTCCATATGATAGGAAAAAATATCTGGATGACAAAATTCTTCGGCCCATTAAGCACTTAATTACTTAAAATTACTAAAATACCCTCAAATATATACTAAACCCAGCCGTGTATCTCTCGCAGAGTCACTTACTCACAAACCCTAATCAGATCTGCAACTTCCATCAACTCGCCTCTCATCATCGCCGCCTGCTGCCGCCGTTCTACGCCGCCTCTCAGAAGCTTTATTGTCATCCCTCCACACTCTACGGCCCTTTACGTTGCAGCAGCGGCGGTCTCTTCTCGGTGAGTTCAACTGTTCCAGTAATTTAATTTTCTGTACTAATTTGCTGGTTTCCGATCTTAATGTGAAATCTGTAGTGTTAAAAGGTCCTTCTTGTTGATGTTAATTATCTGCCACCAGAGATGTTTTTTCTTGATATCCGAAAATTCAATTCGTTGATTTTTTTTTTTTTTTGCTTCTAGGGTTTAGGGTTTTAGTTTGAGCTCCCTCGCTGCAAAATACAGTGCTGTTCGTGCAACTGTTTCATTGAATTTTCGAAGCCATGGCAAGCACCAAAGTTCAGAGGGTTATGACCCAACCCATTGTACGTCCCTACACTCTCGCTTCTCTTCTGTTTTCTAAGGTTTCTCTTGAGTAATTAACAATTTTGACCCCAGAAAGATTATGCTTTTGACAAAATGTTCCCAATGATATATTCTGTTCCACAAAATGAACCATAGGCTTAGTCAATTTACGTATGTATTTATATATACGTTTGGTTCATTTTGTCAAACAAAGCATATGTTTTAGGGTCATTTTATCATTTGCATCATTTGAAGTCCATTTTTGTCAAAATAGTGGTCTTTTGGGTGCAAAATGGCTATTTACTGGTTTCTGTTTTACCTAACATAATTTCTTTTTAACTTTTCGCAGAACTTGATTTTCAGGTTCCTTCAAAGTGTAAGTCCTTGCCTATACTCAATAGTGCCTACCTTCATTCCTGATTCCTTCTATCCTATCTGTAAATTGATTTTTCTTTCTGTGAATTGTATTTTTTTGCAGAAAGCTCGCATTCAGATTTGGCTCTTTGAACAAAAGGATTTGAGGATTGAAGGGCGAATCATTGTGAGTGTCCTTCAAACTTAATTGACGTTTCTTTTTCATGGGTGCTTAACAATTTTTTTTTTTTTTTTTTTGGACTTTAACTGTTTTGGGAGATGATGTGCTATGTGGTTATTGTGGATTTGTATTGTGAGTTTTTGACTGAGTCTTCTCTGAGATTAATGGTGGTGGTGTTACTAGTTGGGATAGATTATTCTTTACAGTGACTTGCTGTGCTCCTTGGTGTATGTTGACCTGTAAATCACGAATGAAATTAGTGTCAGCTAGGTAGTTTTTCCCATTTAGTGAATTGATAAGATGTCAAAAATCAAGGACTTATTTTAACACATTAAACAGTATCAGTTGGAAAATTTGGTTGGACGATTGAATGAAATGAAATTAGATGATAAGTTGGCGTTTGAATCTAGCGTCTTTTATATAAACTAAGCCTCATTCTATTCTGCTCTAAGTTTAGGACTGTTGCTACTTATTTAAGTCTACCCATTGTATTTGTATCTAGAGTAAAGGACTACAGGCTCATGTTTTTGGCATGGCAATATACATTGTGCTGTGGCTATAATTTAGAATCCAATCTTAAGTTTGTAGACTTAAGAATTTGTTTATGTACTCTTTGGGTCATGATCTAATTTTGTAGTTAGAAAAGGCTTGTTGGTTGTTTTAGGTAGTATATGCTCTTGACAAATATTGAATATTTTAGCAGGTGATTAATGATGGTCTCATCTTATTTAATTTTAAACAGGGTTTTGATGAATACATGAATTTGGTTCTGGACGATGCTGAAGAAGTGAATGTCAAGAAGAACACCAGAAAGACATTAGGTATGCTAAAGTTTCTCAAATTTTGTTCGTATTTGTCTTGCTACTTATTCATGGAATTTCTGAAGTCTATTATTGTTTTTATTAGGGAGGATCCTTCTTAAAGGAGACAACATAACTTTAATGATGAACACGTAAGTGAAATTAAATTCATCTTTCTTGTCTCTCATGGTTCACTTTTCTATGTGAGTGAGTTGTTTTTCTCTTACAAATGTCACTTAAATTTCAGGGGCAAATGATGATGAACACTGTGGGTCGATTGTAAACCATACATTTCATCCAGCAAGGAGGATGCGGAATTATGTTTCATTTTGTTTTAAATCGATGTCACTTAGAATTTTGAATATGCAGTGTGAGAATTGTTGCTATGTAGATTAAATTTTCTTGCACTAGATGAATTCTTAGTTCAGCAGCATGGTTTGCTGTTCCATCTGTTGTGTATTAATATTAATAGCCTATTAGTTCACCTTTTTCATAACTTAGAATGACTATTTATAATGATGAGTTCCATTCCTGTGAAGAAACGTCATTTATATTGCGTTCTACGTATAACCTAATTTCAAAAACATCCATTCTTGTTACCCAATTCAAAATGTCATATTTATATAACTTCGATTGTTTTATTATTATTGAGGAAAATTTTCTCTAAGTTTTCCTCTGCAAGGTTGGTTTAACTTCACAACACGAGTTAAATATTTCTGTTTGTGTGTCTAATGACTATGTCTAACTAGCCAGTTTAAACACAATTAAAATAGGATTAGTCAGAAACACAATTCTCTGGTGCTGAGGTCTTCCAATGTGCCTCTGCAACCTGTGGCTACTTTTATCATCCGCAATGTGTTTTGAAGTTACTTCATCGATTTAATGAGAATTCTTCAAGGGAACTTGTGATAAATATATATTACTCGTGGAGAACCTTTTACTTGTCCAGCCCATTACTGCTATGTTTGTAAAGAAACGGAGAACAAAAAGGAACATTTGTTGTGGCCGAGGCCTAGGGAGCCACATCGAGCTCGAATCCCAGAGGTGGAAAAAGAGCTTCCATAATAATTAGGAGTGTGTGTGAGTTGAGGAGAGTACGTGTGTAATGTGTATTGTCCAAAAAAAAAAAGGAACATTTGTTGCTGTTTGTTGTTTGTAGGCGTTGTCCCATGTCATATCACCGCAAAAGAGCAATCGCTTTTGAAGACATAGAAGATGAGGTTATTATAACGAGGGGTTGGAACGGTCTAATGCCCAATCGCACTCATATATATTGCTTAAAACATGATATCGATGAAGAACTTGGGACTCCAATACGAGATCACATGAAAATAAAATTCCCCAATGATAAATCGCGTGCTACGGTACATACACTGTTTTACAGATTTGCACTATTCACGACAAGACCTTATCAGTTGAATGCATGGTAGGGCACGCGGCTTGTGGCTTGAGTTGGCACATAGGATGGGCCTGTTGGGTTGACGCTGGTCCAGGGCGCTGTGTATAAATTGTGGGTATGTGGTTTTTGGTGAAACCATGCGTAGCAAAAAAATGTGACATATGGCTTGGCCGAACTAACGATATGGCAAAAGAAAAAAAATTTGGGGTTTGGAAATAAAAATTTTATCAACAAAAATCCAAATTTTGGGGAAAAAAATTGGCTACACTTGATGTAGCAGATACTTATACTTCACCATACCTGACGACACCAACTAGCTACACTTGATGTAGCAGATATCTCACCACACGAACTACAGAAACATTTTTAAAAATATTAAAGCAAAGGAACAAAATATTAAGGTAAGGAGGAGAAAGATTTTTCATGCCTCATGTTTTAGCAACGCCCATAAGGTATTCACAACGGCGATTTATGGCGCAATCCGACGTAGTTACGAAAATTGGAGGAACGAGTCAAGTTACTGTTCCAGTTGAGTTAATAAGGATGTGCGAGGAAGAGCAGGATGTCTTTTAAACCTTGCAATTTCGTTCTTTAGTGCTAAGGTTAATATACAAGTTTAATCGTCGTAGTTTGATATTCTTGGTTAATTTGGGCATGTGTATGGTTTCGTGGCGAGCGGCAGCACCATTGCTGGAAGTGCTTGTGACGTTTGAGTAAATGGGCCTAGCCCATAGACCATATACATGATGTCGGAATGATAAGGTTTTTTGGATTTTTGTTTGGTTACCTTGAATCATAATGTTAAAGGGATTTTGTGTGAATCTTCGGCTAATGGGCCTAGGCCGGAGACGTCCCAATGCTAACGTTAGAGGGTTTCAGCCTTTTCAGGGCTGACAAAGTCAGGGTTTCGTGAAATTCGGAAGGGGGCAAAAGGGAAACATTTTAGATCGGCGACGTGAGAGATGGTGCATTGGTGACACCCGATTTGGTGGTTCAGGCAACGTGGTCGTAACACATTGCAAAACCCATCGAAGGACGGCATGGTTGTGTTCTGTTAAAGGAGATTGCTCGGAACTTAAGATTCCAGATCCTCAGGTAAGAAATTTATATTTTCACTATTGGGTGATGGTTAGGGGTCGTCTATGTGGTTGAGAACTCCTCTATGAAAGTTCTGCGACGGATAATAGGGTGGGGGTTAGGGATGTGTAGATTATCTGTTATTCAATGTTGCGGCTGTGTAGCCTGTGTTTTGCGGTCCAAAATATGAGTATATGTGGTTTCACTTTGGTTTCACTTGGAGCAGTTTTCTGTGCAGGTGACACAGCGAGCAGGGTTTAGGGGGTGCAATGGATTTCGAGGAATTGTTTAACGACGAAGATGAAGTGTCGACAGCGAAAAGCATTGACTTGGACGACGAAGCGAGTTACTTTGATGGGGAAGAATTAGATTCGGTCCAGTGCTCTGGGGAGCGTGTCAGGACCAACGTGGACGTTGATGGGGCTGATTGTACCGATAAGGGTGGTGAGGACCCTTCCGGGAAAGGAGTGCCAGCTTTTAAATCAGCTGATGAGTTCGTTGGAAGGGAATCCTTGACGGAGGAAGAAGCGTACGAGGCATACAAGGAATTCGCTTGGTCTAGGGGATTCGGAGTTTGCAAGGGGGACGTGCCCCGAGTGGAGGGAGTTCTAGTTATGAGAGACTTTTTTTGCCACAAGGAGGGGACTCACCATGAAGAGCACTATGACCGGCCATAAAGGGTAAGGGTAGAGCGTCTTGAGAGTCGCACTGATTGCAAGGCGAAACTTAAGATATAGCTTGACTTACAAAGGGGTGTGTGGAAGGTTCGGACGATCATGGACGACCACAACAATGAAATGGCACCAGTAAGCTTCGCGCATTTGTTGCCAAGTCACCGCAGAATGAGCGAAGCGGATAAGTGGCAGATAGATAGCATGAGGCAATTCGGCATCCCAACCTCCAAGATTGTGGCATATATGGCAGGGCAGTTGGGCGGCTATGGCATGCTAAGATTCACTAAGAAAGATGTGTATAACTACGTTCAGGGTCAAAGACGGGCCTGCATTGTGGACGGTGATGCGGCGGCGGCCGTGAGCTATCTAGAGGGTAAATGCAATGGAGACTTAATGTCGGTTTCGACATACACCACCACACTGGATAACCGACTCGGAAATCTGTTTTGGGTCGACGGCGTAATGAAGGCGGATTACCAGATATTCGGTGATGTCGTGGCATTTGATGCTACGTACAAGTCAAACAAGTATAAGAAACCTCTTGTTGTGTTCTCTGGGACAAACCACCACAGACAATCATGTATATTTGGGTTTGCCCTGCTGCAGGATGAAGAGATGGCCACTTACAGGTGGCTCTTACTGAACTTCCTACACGTCATTGGGGACAAGAAACCCTCGCTGATTGTGACCGACGGTGATAAAGCTATACGTGCAACAATTACAGAGGTAATCCCCAAAGCGAAGCACAGGTTGTGTGCTTGGCACTTGGAGAAAAATTGCACGCAGTGAGTTAAACAACCTAAGTTTTGGAAGGTGTTTCGCAAGGCCATTTATGCCAACTTTGACGAGACCAAGTTTGAAAACTATTAGGCAGCGTCCGTGGAGTCCCTCGGGCTATCTGACAACGCATGGGTGCAGCGTACGTACGAAATTAGGGACAGTTGGGCAACTGCGTACCTGCGAGGCACATTCTGTGTCGGCTACAGAACCACTTCCAGATGCAAGGGCATTAACTCGTACATCAAAGCATTCCTAAAGTCCACTAACAGCATAATGGAGTTGGTTCTAAGCCTGGACAAGGTCGTCAAAGATTACAGAAACAATGAGGTAACGGCCCAGTTCTACTCAACTTACTACACACCTGTTCTTACTACCGGACTCGATGACATCAAGAGGGCTGCTTCTGTCATATACACGAGAGCGGTATTCAGGGAGGTGAAAAAACAAATCAAGGGCGTGTCGGGCTGTTGTTTGAAGGTAGAGAAGGATTTAGCACGACACAGGTATATAGGTTCACGAAAATGGGTAACCCTCATAGGGTGTGGAGAGTGTTGTACGATCACACAGATGGCAAGATGGAGTGTGAATGTAAGATGTGGAGCAGCGACGGAATCCCTTGTTCACATATATTTTGTGCAATGAAGTATGAAGGGTTGCGGGATAACCCCCGGATTGGTGTTGAAGCGTTGGTCAAAGGATGCAAAGGATCTCACCGACGCTCCGGATAATTACGGCACCGGAGCGAACACACAATTGCTCCGATTCGGGTCAATATACTCTAGCCTGACCACGTTTACGTCCCTTGCGTGTGAGGATGCGCAGGACTTTGCTCATGCCAAGGAAGACCTCCTGAAACTGACAGAGCGGCTCAAGACTCGCCGAATTCACAGGGGTGCCGACAACATCCGAATAGGGGGAACCTTGAGAGATCCTGGGGTTACGAAACCGAAGGGTGCCCCAAAGCGACGCAGGGATCATGTGGAAGGTAGTTCTGGGAAGGTATCCCCGAAACGCATGCGGTGCACGCGCTGCGGAGTGCCTGGACACACCCAGCGAATGTGTGCGGGAAGATCAATGGTGCACTCGTCTGACTGTGCACACGATAAGGGCGTTGCGGCGTCGACGTCCTCCATGCCGACCACATCATCTTACCAGGTTAGCTGAACCTCTCTGCTCACATTCACCTTGTTAGATTGCCTTCACATAATTTAAACAAAGAGCCATTATCGCTTTTAAGTCGACTATGTAATGCATTATCATGATAAAGAATTCACTTACATGCGAAAGAGTATTATGGACCAATTAGATAGTTTTTACATGCTTCACAAATTATATTTTTTACAGTTCGATTATTATAAAAATGAGTCATATGAAATTCTGTAACTATTTGCATCATTACCTTCGTGTCTCATTTTCTGAATTATTACGTACAAGGAAGTTATTGTTATCAGTCTTTGTAACATTTAAAGCATAGCATTCTGTCTTCCTTGCGCAGCAAAAGTGTTGATATTTGGAAGAAGTTTCTAAGCATGATTGTTGTGCTGTTTTTATATATAAATTTGCTGCAGATCCATGGCTGGTGCAGGGTACTGGCACAGGGACGAGTCCGAACGACTGGACTCAATATGCGGATGATCTGGAGCATCAGTTTTCGCAGTGCAATATTAGTTTGGAGCTCCCTCGAGGACGGGTCAGCAGAAACAGTAATGGGAGCGTTTTCTTCGGCGGACAACGAATTACACAATTCTTCGCGTCTCCCCCGTTCCCCGCCACAAGCGATGCTCCGATGTATCCCCCGCCAAGGTCGACGTCGAATCTCTCATATTTTGGACATGGACCACACCAAAGTTGCCCCAGCCGATTCGGAACCGGACAATTGGGGACCGCGGTAAGCAGCCCCAATCATTCGATCTTATTTATTTTAGACGCTTGCTGTTGTTGTATTTGCTTTTATGAAATATGGTTTGTTGCAGCAAATTTGTCACCACAAAACTAAAATTTATATACGCATCATTTGAACTTGTCAACCTGTTTTGTACTAGTATGTGTCCAATTGCTGTTGGATGAACCTAACATAGTTCCTCTGTTGTTGTAACTGACTTTCTTGCGACGAACGCCTCATTACAGGGTTCATGGCGCGGATCCTCATTTCGCCAGGGGAGTCGAGGGCACTGAGAGGCTATGGACACATCCGTTGTTATGCAACGGAGGTTTTAATAAAGAAAATGCACAAAAGAACCAGCCATGTATCCCACCAGGGCAGTGCCTGTGTGCATTTCACATTCGTAAACGACTATGTGCAATTGAAATACTGTATGAACATGTTGTATGCATCCGTTTGTTTTCTCTTTTTTTGTGGCATGTCCCAGCCACGGACGGGTTGATGTGTTTAATTCCCATTTGTGACATATAGCGTTATGTGTTTCTCAAACCCATATTACTTTGCGTGCGACTATGTGCGATGTTATAAACATGTTTCATAACTACAAACATGCGACTGTGTTTAATTCCAGTTTGGTTTTCGTCGTGGCCGTGAAGTGTGGTCGAGAAACCAATTTCACGTACCAAAAATTATCAACAAGCAGATTCAAGGAGCATTTGAATTGTTCATCATGTTTTTACTAGTTCACCAGAAGGCAATGTTGTTGATTTAAGCTTTATATTAGGTGCTTACTATATATCACTATGCTAATGTTTTCAGTAGTTATTTCGAAGGTAACATATGAAGGTAACATAGGCTGTATCAAACGAAAGCTTAGGGTGCGACTATGCCCACACACTGGTATTATGCTTAAATTAATTTTAGTTACGTATGATATGGTCGATGCTTAAACTGACTTCAAACATATCACATGGTTGAGTTACGTTATACATGACATGGTTGGCTATATATCATTCCCATTTTTTAAAATGTACATAAAAGTCCAACGTGTCATACCCAGATAATGTTTTCGGGGACTCATACGTATCCCGCACCACTAATAAAAAGCCTAATTCGCATCTTGTTGCCTTCATGCGAATGTCATAAGATTACATCGCAAAAACACACAGTTTTAGTAACAAAAGCAGGCAACCAAAAAAAGGGTAGGCGTCATAGTCTGGTATGTAGTTATGCCCATAAAAGGCCAGGCTACATTTCCAAATCTTCACTGATTATTTCTGCCACACCTACTATGCCAGTAAGCAAGTGCTTCAACCGTCACGTTGTGAGCAATTTTGTTGTGTTCATTCATCACGAGATCAATCGCCATCTCCATGTGAGTGTGCCTGTTCACCGCCTGAAATGTAATGCATCAGTTACTAACATGCGCATCCATGTCAAACTACATTCCGTCGGCATGACAAGTTGTATTTGCATTTACCACAACACCAAAGTTTCTCCAGAATGCCTCTCGGACCATCCATTTTGCCACCCACACCCCACAGTCATTCCTGCATGAGTATCAGTTTTGGTTATAGTGTTATAGTGGCATGATTCGAGTAATAATGCCGACAAGTTCACTTACTATTCTGCTTGCTGTTGGGGGACAACAGCTACCTCAGGCTGAAATGATCCAAAATGAGGCCTCGTTGCGTTCTCACTTGAGAGCCAATCCCTATCAAGGGTGATGAACTCAATGTATAGAGCTTGCCATGAAACAACAAACGTCAGCCAAGTTACGTGAGTCTGCTTAGTGGATCGTGCATTCACATTAACATTCCGGCAAGTAACGTGTTCACAAACTGTCCGGATCATCCAGTTAATACGCTGGTCAGACTCTGTCCTTATAGGGTTCGAATCAAGGTAGATCATCTTCTTCTCTTTCCTGTCCAGAATCATCAGGTACCAATGACCCGGGCACCACATTGGCTGGTATATCTGCGACCAATCAACAACAAAATTGTTCCTGTCAATAAGTACGAACGGGGTATACGGCACTGCCATTCCACAATTTCTCTGCGTACGACGAAGTCTGTTTCTTACCATGTCCACCTCATCAACCTTGCATCTCATGTAGGTTGACCTAATTCTTGCAAGGTTGGCCCGTGACAAGCTGGGACCCAGAAGCACCATTCAAAATGCAATAAGTAAAGTTGGGGCAGCTACAAATTAAATCAAAACATTCAACACATTCTAGAAAAGAGATGAATAAATGGTTTAGGCACGCACCATGACAGTTTTAGGCATGAACCATAGGTTCTCTTTCCCCTTCACCGACAGCATTGACACTAAAATATTCAGCATCTGAACATGCGACAAACCAAATAGACGCGGTCAGGCATCAGATACTTAAAGGTTTACGGCATGCAGATGTGGTTTGAACAACTGATAGAACATAGGTACGACACATGCATCGGATGTGCCAACCATTCATACTTACATCGTCCTCCACTTCCTTCTTTGGAACCAACGAGAACAGCCTGGCCCTATCCAAGGTGAAAAGCCATGTGTCTACTAATATGTCGCTGGAAGTTCATTAAATGAATTCGAGGGTCAGTTGCGCGCAACTCTAGCGGTTCTTAGCACAATTGTCAAAAAAGAAAATTACAGAAACCTTTTTCTGCAGCTCTGAACTGAAAATGAAGGCCGCAACGGCTGAGTGGACGACCGAGAGATTCATGTCTCGGCTGGGGACAAATACTATGTGGGGGCCCTGGAAAATCAACAACATGGGAAGGAGGAAACATGAACAAAACATGCATTTCATGGCACATAACAGTTAGCAAGAAAAATGGCGCTCAAAAGCCATTGCTAAATACCCTTCTAATTGGAGGTTCCGGGCGTGCGTTATCAGTTGGCACCCTATCCAGATTGGATGGTGGTGGTTCAGTACCGCGTCTCGGCAGTAGCACACTTTCTCTATCAGATTCAAAGCATAGGTTAACCTGTGGGCAAAGAATTAAAAAAACAACGGTTAACACATGGAATAGGAGAACAGGTCAACAATTTAAAAGCCATTGCTAACCACGTCAATGGGCGTTCGTGCTGCCGCAGCGGCATGCTTCCTTGCACTGCGCCTTGGTGGAGTGTTACGTGTTTGAAAGGGCATGTGATCCACACTGAAGTCCAGGTCGATTGGCGGCACGTAAGTCAGGTTATAGCTATAGTTCGACGGTCTCCCAGTGTGACCTTTCCGTTGTTTTCTTCCCGAATCCCGTCCTCGGGCAGTATTGTTGTGGTTGTGCAACTCTCCTCCACAAACGCATCCGCATTTGGCCTGCCCTTGCCGTCTCCCACCGCGACATTTTGGGAAACGTTCGGCTAGTTCCTTGATCCCTTGGCGAATATCGGATATAGCTTGACCCTGACTGGATAACTCATTGCCCATCTGACGGAGGTTGCATTGAATCCCGGAGACATCGCTTGCAACACTTCTGGTTAGGGGATCACTTCCCTAGAAACACAAACGAGATATGCACAAACGTAGGTTAGCACACAACAAATAACAACGTCATAGGGTTCGTCAGTGTGAGTGTCAGTCATTACCGGCGTGGCGAGTGCCTCAGAAGACCGGCTACTCCCGGTGAAACCGTCTCGCGGATCCGTCTCCATGGCTCCCCTGTATGACAACATCGTCTTAGATTAGTGACCGTTTATGTAAACAAGTTGACAACCTTAAGCAAATCACGTATACGGAAAAAATAACGCTTAATAGCGCACTGAATGCAGCATTAGAGAGGGCCATTTAAAAAACAATACATGCACATGTCAATAATCATTTCATTATTCAACGTCATACCACGCACAAAGCTTCGTGTCTCTTAACACATGTGCAAGGTAAGAAAGTCAGAACAACACATTTCAAAAGCCAACCATTTCACATGATGAAACAACAAAGTGAGTCCACTCCTCAATTTTCCAAGTTCGAATATCGTTATTTGTGATCCTCATACTTTAAACAAACTGGACAGTGTTTTAGTTACTAATGGAATGATGCCTAGATTCCGAACCCTAAGACTACGAAAACAATTTTCCGTCGTGCAATTCATAGGCTGGGTTTTAACCGAGGCATAGGAAGGGTAAAAACAACACTGGGGACATAGTATTGTTTTCAGGCTTAGGGTAATTTTCTCATAACAGAAACGAAAATCATTTAAATCTTTCAATTGATCATGGAAGTGCATTGCAAAGCTGAGTTACAACCATGAATCGGTAGGGGAAACCCAACAACTTCTTTGGGGTAGCTAGATAATGACTCCAAAGAGTATGAGGGTTGTCTAAAATGATAGTGGGGCAACTTGCCCCCCATAACCCGTCATCCACATCTGTCCCGAGTAACAAATCAATCCAAACATTGTAGCAGAATAATCGATTGAAACCAAACCGTACGGATCACAACATAATTAACCCACCCAACATACCTGCGATGCCTGGGAGGGGTAATGTTCGGGTGCATGGACGGGTCCCCTTCATCTTCCTCCGTCCATGGCAGTGTCCAGTCCCTCTCGGAGCCGGGTGGCGGTGCCTCGTCGTCGTCGTCCCCATTCCTGCGTAAGGTGAAAAAATGGGTTAGGGTTCACTTGCTCAATCGACTAAGGAACCGTCTATGGACCACCACTCTGATGACGTGTTGGTATTACTGGGCTAGCAAGGGCCCAACAACATCATGTTCCATTTTTTACAATATTGTGTTCGACATGAATTCAGCTAGCAAGCGAGGACCCTATTGGGCCTCACGGAGACGACAAAGCCCACCACTTACCAATGGACCGCTATTAATGGGCTCACCTCTAAACACGCCTTATATCAAAACTAACGCGACATAATGAGCAAATGGGCCTCGCCTGCGGCCCAAACATCCGTTGCCCTAATCTTGGACGCGTATGGGTGGCTATGCACCCGGACGGTGGGGGGACGCTTCACCACGAACGACGCATTCACAGGCGGGTCGCCGGATTAAACGATTTGGGATCCACATGTGTCCCAACATTCATCTTCTCCAATACACCCTTTACAACAGTCAGACCGTGGATGTGAGCCCCCCGTCACTCTTTGTGACTTGGCCACCATGGAACACGAATAGAGGGGCAATCATCACGGGTGCAACCCTAAAAATAACAAATTGTGGAAAAAGCCATCACATCTACTTCAAAACCCTAGCTCAAATGAACCTGGATCCAAGTGCCTGCCAGTGTCTAGCCGTGATTCACAACAAAGGATGCAGCTGGGCCTTGATAGGCATCGCTGCAGGGGAATAAGCATATTCCCAGACCTAACACAACTTGTGACTGACACTGGTGGGGGTACCCATTTCGACGACCTTTACCGTGACTCCAACAGATGTGGACAAACACCTACCCTACTACAAGACAACATACTTCCCAATTACCCAGTATGAGCCCTAAAAATATGTGCTTCAGGGTAGGGGAAAAGATAGTAAACTCACATGATTCAAAGAAGAGCCGTTTCTCGGTCAGACGAATATTAGGAAAAAAACTGACATTATTGCATTTGGCTAAGCAAATATTCCAAGCTTTTCTCTGCCCTGTTGTTGATGATTGGGATATCAAAAGAGGCTTCACTCAAGGAATCACATCCTCACGAAGTGGAGTCATGAAAACGAATAGCCCAAGGAAGGTGGGTGTGCTCAAGGGGATCTATGACCAATACTAACCTGCCAATAGGGAATAACCCCATGTGCCTTGCAACTGATGAAATACTTTGTGTGATGCAATGCCTTCTCGAAGAAGCCTCGTGTGGATTTTCCGGTTGTGTCCCTCGAAACTTGACCAATGGTCTCATTATATCATAGACGTAATCCATTCAAGTGGGGGCATAAACGAATTTTCAACGAAGCTCGAACCCCAATAAGTAGAGTGGTGAGATGTGTAACTGAGCCTCCCTCTGTGACGGCTATCAATCACGTCTCATAAAGGCCCCCCAAGAGAACGTCCTCACACCATGGAGTATAGAAGATGGAAAATCTGAATTTACCCACGTAGTAGGTGCGTGACAATGTGTACTACATGATGGCAAAAATAGTGGGAATGAGATTATATAGTTTAACAGCTAAACAACATGATCAAAGTCATTCATGAGTGCTAAATAAACCTACGAAAGGGAACGAATTAAGGGTTGTAAATATCGATTCCGTCCAAAGGTAACATGCAATGGCATTGAACAGTTGATTGATACATTAAAGAATCACACAAGTAATGGACATATTAGGTTATCCATGATGATGATGAAAAGTCGATGGCCTTCATTTTCCCAGCTCCATCAATATTCTTGTCAACGTTATTGCATGGTCAGCGCATACCATGCGATGGGTCATGAAATTTGTAAGCGGATCGCGATTTATGTTTTCATGTAGTCCAAACACAAATTGAACCAACGGCACGAGTACATCTTCGTAAATATTCTTCCATGTATCACCCGTTCATACAAAAAAATTTTAAAAACCGTAACGCACCAGACTTTGAAAGAGTTAATGTCTTAAAATTTAATTTCAAATTTGATGATTCAATTCTACAATTTTGATACACCACTTTTAGATTTCAGCATTTCAAAATCACGAAATAGATGACAAAAAATAAATACATTATAGACAAATTTGAGCCTTAAAGGGTTGGATGTGGCGCACTTGATTACCTTTAAATTTGCACACCTTATTAATCTACGACAATGATATGCTTCTGTACAAGATAACTATAAACATATCTGAAAGCAAGTGCAACCCAATTATTTAATAGTAATTAAAACGGTACAACTATGTATCCATTAGTAATCTTCCTTTAGTCAGCCATTTTTTTCAAAATTTAAAAATACTTCATTACAATCACTACATCTGAATTTGTTGTTCCTTTTATTCTCTTTCTAACTAACAATAAATTAAAATTTTATGATTCAATATAATAATTAAATTCAAAACAATCAACGTAACAAACAAACTTATGGATAACTACAAACATTAAAAAAACACGTTAAAAAAGGGAAGCAATTACAAAATGAATTTAAACACATCTAATAATTACCTTTAAACACATCTTAAATTAATTTTTTATTGAATATTGGTATGAATAAAAACAGCATTCATAATTCAAAAATATAAAATATATCTACCACTTTTTTTAAAAAATACACCAAACTACAAACTAAATTTAAAAATTTTTAAAACACATCTTAATATTCAATGTACACATCTGAAATTATTTTATCTTAATCAAAGTTTATTATCCACACATATAAAAATCCATTATAAACACATCCAAAATTGTCAACGTACACATAATAGAGATAAAAAAATATTTTTAAAAATTAAGCCCAATACATATTAGTTATACTATTATGTGTATGCATCCAAAATAATATTATCATGTACATATATCAATATCCACTTACACACATAAAAACCTATTAAAAACAGATCCAAAATTTCTAAGTTAAAACATATATACGTATATTTATTATACAGAATTAATATATTAGAGGGGTTTAGGGGGTGGGAGTGTGGGATGCAATAAAAATGATCAAAGAAGGAAGAGAGAGAAATGGATAAAAGAATAATAAAATTCAATTTTTGAGTAAAAATAGGAACTGCCAACATGATACTCTATTCATTTATTACATGTAAGTTATTTATTATTATTATAATAATATTTTAAAAATAAAGGCTGAATGAAGGGAGGAATTTAAAGGATGTATAGAATTATTGTAATTAAAATAGATGGGTAATATACATCAAAAATTGACTACACGCATGAGTAGTTTCATTATAATAGTGGACAGAAGCGAAGGAAGCCAACAAATATATTTTAAATTTTCTAATCACTTGCCAAAATATCGTTTTTAATCGATTGAAACCAAAATTTTAGGAGAAGTTATGATAAATTATAACACTTCTCGGGCCAACTACATCAAATGCGGGCACTTAGAAAATTTGTATTCATATAATAGTCGTATAGAATTAATAATTTAAAATCTGATTACATATGAATATGTATTCTAAAAATGGACGGAAATTAAATTATAAAATTTATGGCTGAATTGTTGACATGTTTTAATGTAAGCTTGCCTTATTCTTTTAATCTTTTTTTTCTAAACACAATCCACTAATTTTGTTTATACAATTCCGAATTTGTTTTATTTAACGTTTCTTAATAATATTTAACATTTGATTGGTTGATCAATTGGATTACAAAATTTCCCATGAAGATCATATTTTTGTTTAGAATTTAATACTAGTTTTTATTTTCAATTGCAGAATGTCTACTTTTATTTTAATAAATAAGCACTTTCTAAAAGAATTTCCTAATAAAAAAAGTGGCGTTATACTAAAAAGGGACGGAATATGGCAAGCAGTATTTTACATTTTCAAGTTTACCTTTACGGAGTCCTTCCATTGCGCTGCGTTCTTGGACAAACGAAAGAAGAATTTTGAAGGTGAAATCAAAGTCATATAATTATAAAAAGCAAGAACAGCAAATCGAGTACATGGAAGGAGGGGCACGAGCATAGACCAACACTAACGTTTGTTTATATGAAAATATGTACTTAATCTAGTTTTTACATTTGTTCATATCACCTTAAGTGACATAGATTTCTCTCGTATTAATAACGACGTCATGCCATGATAATAATTTTCCAACAATTTCGTATACACTGTATTATGAAAGTAATGTAGGATTCATTTTTTCTATGGATGTATCGTTCTACTATTTTTGCATGTATAAAGCTTCAGTAGCATACCGTGTTTTACGTTTGTATATTTTTTGTTAGATTATTTAGAAGTGACTGTACAAGACTTTCAGCCTATTGAAGCTAACTCCAAAGCATTTAATAAGATGAAGTTCTAAGCCCGTGAGTTGTTTAACTTTAAACCGTATGGAAACCTTTACAAACCAAGTTAACGGTTACTTGGTATCACATTTATCTGGAATATCATCATTAGAGTCATGACCTAACGAAATTCATATTCATGGTAGACATGATACTGCCCTTCGGGGGTGTTAGCGTACCATGTTGTTAGTCATCATGTTAATTACCTAAACTTGTTCACGAAGTTTTATTCGGTTGCACGTCCGAAGTGAAGTTGCTCTAAGTCTTTTTTGAAAACCCTAGACCTCAGCACACTCCAAGAAGTAAGGAAAACTACCCCACTTCAATTTCTCCCCCGTTCCGTTTGTGACAACGTCCAACAAACATACACATACGTGGGGAAGGGCAAAAGGTAACGGCAGTTATTGTACATGTTATTACAACACGACACGCACAAACCGACCATAGCAACGTCAGCGAACTGAAAATTGAGAAGAACACGACACATACAAAGGAAACATCACAGTAAGCAAAAACTAAAAACCAAAAACAAAGAACCACACCAACATGTAGCCATTCATACCCTAGTAGACCTCTCTAAACATTAACCACCAGACACGAACATCACATGATGCCGAAAACGGTTCCACCCACATGTGGGGGAACTTATTCATGTCTAACACACTAACACATGCCAACAGAAGACAACCTAAACCGATACGACGCCACCTATGCTTAGTCCGAAGACTCAGAACTTGTCAGACTGTTGTACGTGGGGGCATACAGTTCCCTGAACTCCATGAACTCAACCATCAGCTTATGGTTACGATGCCTCATGCGGTCAAGGTCAGAATAGTGCGAAGAGTTGCTCCGCTGGAGAGTTTCAGCCCGCTCATGGTTGTAGTCATGGATCACGTAACCGATTTCCTGGATAATTTTTCGTATCATGGCAGCGGCGGCATCTTCACGGGCGATCACCTCGTCGTTCGAGTTTCTCCCGGCAGCCGACAGAACGTCAACGTTTGGACCGGGGGGAAGAGTAACCAGAAATCTGTGAACCGTTCCCTTCGCCATACCATCTTCGGTCTGCTTAAGAAAGCCAGGCAAGGGTAAACGCAGTGTGTTGCAAAGCTGGCGAAGTGACGTCATGTGGCTCCTCCACACGACAACCACGCTCCAGTCCGAATCCGGCACAAACAGAATAACTAAACATGAAAGTGTAACAAGAAAAAAAGACACGTGCATCAGACATGACCTGCATACTCGCACAGCATGATAATGCAATGCATGAAGTTAGTGCATAGTAAATTCATTGACACGGCGCTTACTAATAGCATGGTGCGAGGGAATGTCTATCAGTATCATCTGATCGTTAGGGTTCATTGACCAGTGACGGTCGCCGTTCGCACCCTCCAAAATGAAGTTGCCACCGCGCGTTGTAGCAATTAGGCCGCGGATGTGGTCCAACCCGCTGGCCTCGGCTTCCGCAAATTCGTTCCGTGCAATGTGTGCCATGGGGAGGGAGCTATCGGATAAAAGGAAACGGAAGATGATGCTCGTAGTTGTTGTTACTTTTTGACATGTATTCGTGCTTATTGGACGACAGTGTGTGCCTTATTTAAAAGGCTTCGTTGTTTTGTCTTGTAGCGCCAGCTTACGGTGTGCCTTAGTTATGCTGTAATGACCCCTAAATATATTGTGACATGCATGTCACATTGTCACCAAAAATCTTAAAAATTTGTCAAATTGTCCACTGAAAATATCGTATCTATTAGACTCCGATAATGATGAAAAGTCTGAACTTTTACCTTACCATGACGTGGTACACTCCGCCAAAGAACCCCAAAAAATCCATAAAGACTCATTCGATCCAAACTGATATGAACCAATAATTATTTTCATAGGTCCACATGCGTGATTATTGTTACAATTACTCATAAGGACTGCGTCTCTCATAAAATCATATGTTATACAATTTTCAAGTCGGTTGGAAATAGTGGATTCATCGACTCAGCTTGAAGTCCTCGATGTGAATATTAGCACGTGTACATTTTGTTCCCAATTGAGCTTCGTTGATAAAAATATGCTTTATAGGCCTCTAAACGCCGCTATCCTATGCCCTTAAGGCACATGATAAGAATAATTTAATAACTATTTTGTCTCACTCAATTAATGCGATTCTTTCTCATCTTTATGGCTAAACTACCCTTTAAATTCCTTTTGATTTGCACCCTTATTATTTTTCTCTATTTATTTTTCATATTCTTTTATACAAAAATAATTTACGTAATTTAATTCTTTAGATGAATATTATTTAGCTAGCAAACATGTAAATTATAAAAAACAATAATTAATATTTTTCTCTATCTACTCTTCCTATAGACTATAAAAAATAATTAAACATGACAAACAATATTTTACGTAAAATTTTTAATTGTTAAATTATAATCCTCTTATATTTTCGTGTTTTTAAAAATCGCAAATAAAAATATATATGACAACATGACATAAATTATTTTTAGTGGTTGCTTATAAATAAAATAAAGATTTTACTATCATCTATATATTTTAAAAGTGTATGTAAAATTATTATTAGTATTTTTTTAAAAAATAGTCAACTAAATAAATATAATATATTACCTAGAAAGATAAGGACTACGTGCTTCTTAATAACATTACTCAACTTTTTTTGGTTAATATTTTTTTATATTAGTAGAATTTACATGATTGCTAGCTAAATAATATTCATCTAAAGAATTAAATTACGTAAATTATTTTTGTATAAAAGAATATGGAAAATAAATAGAGAAAAATAATAAGGGTACAAATCAAAAAGAATTTAAAGGGTAGTTTAGCCATAAAAGATAAAATAAAAAATCGCATTAATTGAGTGAGACCAAATAACTATTAAATAGCATAACGATTCATAATTAATAGGCTCAATAAATAATTCTTATCATGTGCCCTAAGGGCATAGGATAACAATTCATACTAATTTTATTACATTTGATGCCTTCATGTTTTTGGAGCCATGTTTCATATTTAAGCCGCCAACAATGGGTCAAAACAGGTGAAGGAAGCATAAGGAAAAGGGATACTTTTAAGAAGAACAAAGAAGAAAAAAAGTTGCTGCCGGTGCATGAACGCGAGTCTTTGCATATGCACCAGTGCTCCACATGTTGCTCTACATGGTTCGTTTTAGTGCGTGCTTATTTTTATTATTGCAATCTTTAGTTTAGAATATTCAGTCCGAAAAATTGTTAACTCCGAGTCGATAGCAACCCTTGTTAAATTCTAAGGGAAAACAACTCGGGACTGTTACTGTCGGTAACTTTTGGAAGAATAGTCTTTTGAAACTAAATTTGGTCACAGTAAGTTACCGATTTGGATTTACTACATTGTAGTAAATATTCTCCATCACTTTTTAGGAATAAAAATTAATTTCAAAAAGTCTATGCACACAAAAAAAATGTATCAACAAATCAGCCATGGTTTTACTTTTACGGGACCTACTCGTCACAAATTACATTATACATATTTATGATGCTTAACTTCATGAGGTAGAACTCACGTTTTGTTCCTACGCTTTGCGGAGGGCCCTTATGGTAAGAGAAATGCGTCAATGTGAAACTGATTCCCTTGTCAAATTTGAATATGTTTGTTTTTCTCTTTCGTTTGTTTAATCCTGTGTGCGGCGAGCACAACTTCTCGTATGCAGTTGTCAGGGCGTTTTCGTAGTCAACAATGTCGTCATGACATGAAAATATAATTTTTGGTTAAGAAAGAACTTTAACGGATTGAACCAACGACATAAGACAAAATTTATAAAGATTAAATAGACCCTCCAACATATATTGTTATGAAAATATTAATACGCTTATCTGATGGTATCATTCAATTTGGATAATTTAATTACAAAGTATTCAAAATTAATTCAGTTATTAACTGATATAACAGCAAGTGCATCTTTTGAGTTTTAAATTTTAGAATGTTGAGATGTCGTTCCTCTAAAATTTTAAAGTTGACAACGTTAATAAATTATTATTATTAATTCGTAGAGAAGAATGAGGAATTAAACCACAAAAAATCTAGTTGAGTTTGATTTTGGAACGAAGTAGGATTTTTAGTGAATCATAGATAACTTATGGAAAGTAATTTATGTACAAAACACCGACAGCTTATACTAGGAACCCTAAACCCATCTACTAGTCTTCGAGGGTATCAAGTGAGTGACATGGGCTGATTATAACAAAGCCATTGAAACGTCCGTCGGCAGCTACGTTCGTAGGAGTCGTAGGGCACTGCATGGCTACGACATCGGGCCACACAATGGCCCAACTTGGTCAAAATATTCTGATACCAGTGTCGTTGTCGTCTTGATGCAACGACTTGAGCAGAGAATAAGCATGCCCGTGAGCGCAAGCTCTGCTAATCTCAATGCCACAGAGCAAGAAATGGGTTAGTTGCTGGCGTTACCATTCAATGCGTGAGGCCCTTGGGACGTCAAACCCAACCAGACGACATCGACCCGTCGAACTAATCAGTCACCGGGCCATTGGTGGGCGTCAGCCGGCAGCAATCCCCCCATGGATAGTCTCTGTGCAAGGCCACATTGGAAGTCCATTCTACCGTGTCGCATGCATGGCATCCCGACTATGCTTTTTATGGCACAACCGTGTAGTTGTGAGGGTTATTAACTGTTTAGGTCGACGCATATGCAGAAAATGCCGTGCATGTACCAACAGAATGGCATTGGTGCAATGTTTTTTTCCGATATGTATCACTGGTGTTCCCTTTAACGCAAACAAAAATGTACTAACGCCGTGGTGGGCCACTCCATGTTCGTTCATTGACAAAGTCCCCATCCATTCCCCCACGCGCCTGAACCCTGAAAATGACAACTACCCCACGATACCTCACGCAGTATGCAGCAGAGAACTCTGATCATGCAGCAGTAACTGTAGCAGCAGCCCTAACCCTAGTTGGTGACGGCATGTTGCTATCTGCCGGACTGGTTCTTACCAAACGAAGACGAAAACTTAGTAACCTGACTAGATTTCTGACGTCAGAACACTCCGTTTCAGCATATGTAGGTTCCTCTTTTGGTTTCTGAAAAGGTACACACATCGCGGAGATGAAAACATTATTTTGTGTCATGGCTTCTACTATTTCACGTATGTGTAGTGATGTTGGCATTTATAAATGGGGGTTACCAAATGGTTTCACAGATTGGAATATCCGGCGGACGTCAAGAAAAATATAATTATGAAACACGTAATAAACACAAAGTAGAACATCAAGCAATGTTCTTCTTCGTAGATTATTAAACATAAATAACGTTATTTTGCTAATTACCTGTTATACTCCGTTTTTAAATTTTAAACGTACACATTCATTCAAACTAAGTTGCCTTTCATCGTTAATATACTATTTAATTATAACATTTAAGCCTTTTATCATTGTGTTAAGGAAAAAATATAATTTTTTCAAATAAGAAAAGAAAAATACTTATTAGGTTGTACTAATGTTATTATGTCTATGTATTATCGCAGTTATTTCATTTTGAATTTAAAATAGGTTATATGACAGTGCAACTTGTCCAAGATTCAATGAAATTGACAACAACGAAAGCTTTTAAAATAGGAGCAGTTGTATTCAAATGTTGCAAGAACCGTACAGGAAGTCGTAACTGTCAAGTGTGCTTGTCAGGTGTGCTAGGATAGTCTATAAATAGTGGCTTAGGCAAACAATGTAATTAGTTTAATCTCTTTGGAAAACTCGAATCCCCAAAACGCTGCCAGCCTCCATGGCAGCACAGAGTAACACTGTGAATTCTAAGTAATTCCTCTAAATTCAAACACTCTTGTAATCTAGTGTTCTATTTCCTAATAAAATCTCTTTGTATGATCTCTTCTTCTTCCTTTCTTTCCCTTCGTTTTAAATTATGCATTTTACTTTGCCACCGGCACCTTGCATTTCCATTTTATCTTCAAGTTTCTATTCTTAATTTTTACTTTGATGCTGCAATTGAAACTTTGAGAATCCCACTTTTTTTGTCGTTCAACAAAAAATTGAGTAAAGCACATTGTTATGATAAGACGTATAATTAGTCTTTCATTGAATTTTGTTATTTATTTATTATTTTGTAATTTAAATTTTCTTGCTTTCTAGCCTGAAATTTAAAAGTGAACGTTAGCACTAAAATGTTGTATTAAAAATACTGCCTATAAATTTCCTAGTATTAAAAATTGTTTATAATTTGAATAATTATTTATGATTACTGACTCTAAATTATTTACCTGATTCACAGATAGCAACCTTAAAAATATTTTTTTATAAATAATGTAACAGTCTTTTAATAATTTTTAATAATGGTAGATTTAGAGAGAAAAAGTTTTAATAAAAAAAAAGGTGGTGGCAACGGATTTGTAACTTTTAAAGTTTAGTATGAAAAGCAGTAGTTTTAATTTGAAAAAATTATGAATAAATAACAACACTCAAATCACACTAATTATACATATTATTATAACGAGGATAAAAGACTTGAAGTTAAAATTATACAACTTATTAACGGTAAAATGATACTTAGCATCAATAATTTTTTTGGGCTATAAATGATGGTGAATAATTAAATTTGCGTATAATAGGTAATTACTAATTAATGTGTAATGAACTTAAAGATATGTTTCTTTGTTTGGAAAAAAGATTTGATCCTTCTCCATAATAATTTGACATTCCTAACGAAACCCTAAAAATAATTTCCTCTTTTATTATTGCTTCTCTCACTCTCTTTATGCTATGTAGGCTTTTAACCATTACGTCAGATTGTAGCTAACACAAATACTTCCATACGTAACTGTTTGTGCATGGCAGAAAAATCCTAATGTAAAATTTAAATGGAATATGATAACAATATACTAATACGTTTCGGACTTAGAAATAATATATTGTAGCCAATAAATGTGGCTAATATTTAAGGTTACAGACGTATTCTTGTATGTAATATCTAAAAAATACAAACTTAGATGTATGTTAAAAATAAGCTTTAAATACTAAATTCTGAGGAATGAACTGTCAGCAACAAAATGTTAAATTATAAACAACGAATTTTTTTACTATGAAAATTAAAAGCGTTGGTTAATATTTGTTACAAAAATACGTTGTAACATTCTTTCAATCAATTTATTATGTGTCCAGTTGTAAAAAATGGACGCATTCGTTATTAGAACCCTAATGAAAATTATTACTCCGTACTCAGTTGATTTACATGTGTTGCAAAGAGGCTGAACACCAATGTAGGTGTTTTCCATTCTTGTAAATCATAAATAACGTGGCGATTTTTTTGCTGCGCCATGCCATTATACCACAGATAGACGTGCGAGGATGATCCTCCACTTGCAATAACCACTAACACTACTGGTGTGGGAGTTCCGTAGATCCAAAAAAGGGAGCACTATTGACTCGCGACGAACGTGGCTTGCCTTAAGTTACAATTAAGGAATACTGAGCACGTATGATAACTACACCATAAGGTTTATCCCATGCAGTTATCGCTCCTTCTTTATTCATCCAGTCTTATCACGTGAAACGTTTGCATGACATTAGTCCATAGTTCCAACAAACCAACGTGATATAACAATTACCACTAAGAACCGACCCGTTGAGTTGGCCACACGAAACGACCCGTTCCGTAGGCCCATACGCTTTTGATCTGTTGGGTTGTTTGTGCCCACCACCCCACCACATCGTTTCAACTATAAATAGTGAGAAGTAGCTTTGGTCCTTCATTCACTAGCACTGTTTACTTCCTACCTAGTCCATAACCCTAAACCACCTACATTAGACATGACTAACAACGGGAACTATTCGGCGACCATGGAGGAGGATGCCACCACCGAACACCTGAGGCATCTATCACGCATCATGCGACGTGACGTGCAACAGGGCCAACCACCCGCTCCACACCGCTTCTGGCTAACCACTCCGAAGCGAGTCATGCGGGCGCTCAACATTCCAAGCCGCCACGAGTTAGGTGAACTACACCACACTACCCTAAACTCTTATTCCACTTACTCTAAACGCCGGAACAGTACTACTTAGTTAACATAACCATGAATCTGGATATGATGCCTTAAATTTTTTTCATGTAGGGATAGAGTATGTCCCAGACAGGGACTGGAGCAAGGCCCTCCTCACTAAGAGCCATCAGACGATGCTCCGCCTGATGTGCCACGCGTTACAAGTTCCCCCGCCTGGTTACCTTCACGAGACCATGGCAACAGACACAGGTGCCACACTACACCGTTTTATTGTGGCCATACCTCCAGGCACTGGAGTGGACGCCGTGAGCGCAGCTAGTTGCTATTCCTACAATGAACTTCTTGCTCGAGACGACGTAGCCGCTGCCCTAGCAAAGATTTTGCTCCGTGAAGACGAGTCATACATCCACGACCTAAACAACGAGGTTCTTGAGGAAATCATTGCAGAGAACGGCGAACTCCGCCGCGAGATTAGGGCCCTGCGCCGCCGTGTAGCTGAATTGCGGGGAGGAGTTCGCCAAACCGGCATGGTCCATGGGTCCACCTCCACTAACTCGTCTTCGTCACAACAAGGAGCCAATGATTTCGCGTAACGGTTTTCATCCACGGTTGTTAATAACAACACATGAGGATCAAGCAGGCGCTGTTATGGAGGGAAATACCAGCATAAAATAAAGAGTCTTCGCATTACCATGCAAGTCTCCTTTGGCTCTCATCAAGCTGTCCTTGTATCCCCATAGTGTTTTGTTTCCTTAAGCAACCCGTCCTTATTTGAATATCCACTTGTTTATGGAATATGCTAGTCGCAAACTACTACCAGGCTCAAATGATAATGTAGCACAACGTGTAATATCTTAATGAAATATGTCTTGTCACCAACTGCTACACTTCTCTTACGATGGATCTAATGCATGTATAAGAGAACATGCAAAACCAATCACCCTAAACCCACACACGAAGGGTGGCCACGTTGCCCAACTCAAATTATAAAAATTCTAACGTTGTAAATGATATAACTCAGTGTTACTTTCGTAACAAAATTATATCCTTAAACTTCTAACGATGCCTACGTCCTTACAAAATATTTATTCAAACTTTAAAGTAATGATATTAATTACGTCAGTTTATGTCAGTCTACCCTTCGGACATGATGAACATATTTTGTGTGACCCTCAAACATGTCATCATCGATCCGACAATGGATAAGTGTAGCAATACACACTAATACGTATTTATAATCAACTACTTCTTTATAACCATGTAATAAGGGGCGGGCCAAGGCCAAAACATTTTCTGACGGGGCTAAAGAATTTTTCGGCAAAGAATTTAATAACTATCATGTATTTTTAACTATGTATTTTTGGTTTTTTCGAGTTAATAACTTATTTGTTACGTTATTGGATCAGTTAAATATATATTTATCCGTGACTGTGGTAATGCTCTATGTGCGCTTATTTTTGTCAACCGAATTCTGTTCATATTAAATAGAAAACTATTTTCATGTCAAATCAAGAAAAACTTCTATTTGGCATATAATACATCAATTAGTTCATCTTAATTGCGTAAAATAAGTATACACATACAGTTCTTGTTATTTTTATACAAGCGATAGAATAAGCTCTTTGAGAATCATAAATAAACAAATTTCCGAGATAAAATAATATAAAAAAATTATCACTAAACTATAGTTTTTATACTTATTTTGAATTTGCTTTTTGTTTTCTAAAGGAAATTAATTTTTATTAATAGACAACATAATTACGTGATTTAAAATAGCATGACAATATCAAGAACATGGATTTCTTTACAGAGAAATACATCATAACAAGAATAGTGAAAATTTAAACATATAGAACCCTAAAATAATGCTACTTGTAATTTAAACTCTTTGTCATAAATATATACCTACGTGGTTTTGGGAGGGGCCAAATAACATTTTCGGGAGGGGGCAGTAAACATAACTTTCTTATCAAACGAATCTCACCTCATGTGGGAACACTTCACTGTCCCCCTTGGGGAGTATGAGACCATCTCCAGTACGGAACTCATTCCAAACCTTATCTATGTGTAACTCCACATCAGCTTTTGCGTCGTACAGTAAACCCTTCCCCTGCTTCTCTAATGGGAACTCCACCCTTCCCCTACTTCTCCAATGGAAGGAACTGACTTTAGTCCCTATAGCGGTCCCACTTATTTAATTAATTAACATCAAGGTAAATTAATATAATTATGAAATTATTTTGCATCAGTATTATCATAATTATCGATTGAAAATAACGTAATATTCTAAAATAATTAATATATAAAAATATTAAATTCTTACACAATAAAACACAATAAAACATTTTAAAAGTAATTCAAAGAACACTTTAAATTGTAAAAATTTTAAAGAAGAATGTAAGTTGTGAAATTATAAAATGTATGTAATTAATATTTATAAAACATGAAATAGAATTAACCCGTGAGAATCCCATCACATTGTATTTGATTTGCTCTTCAACATTACGTTACCGGTGTTCTCCGGACGTGGCAAAAAAAACCCTTCCAGGTTTGAACACACTTTTACAACATCATAAAACCCAACATACCTTTTGCAATCCCCACGACTTATATCGTGAATCACCAAAAGCTTTTCTTTGGATCATATTCACTCACGACCATACTATTTTCTGCGTTATTTGGTTGTTCATTAGGCCCATTTTTTCCTCAACAACATTAATCATCCATGGTCCAATATGATATCGTCCAGTCCATATGTAAGGCCCAACTGGTCATGTCGCTTGCCCTCCCACATCCATTCCATGTTATCATCCCTGGGTCCGCAATCTACGATTGGGCTCTATGCAGGCCCACTCTTGGAACCACCAACGTTCAGCTCTCGTAACGGCTACATTTTGCTCGCGCCAAAGAATCTTACTCTTCCGACAGACCCTGAAATGTGGCCCGCAGTACGATGTTCCGTGTCCCTGATGCGTGTGCATCTTGGGTTGTTTTTAGCTTCAATTCCTCTTTAATTATATGAGTATTCTTGTGATTTATACTCTCAAATTGCCAATCAAACAAACTTGATGTTCTTTTGAGTTTTGTTTATGTTTATAGAGTGTATCACAAATGATTTTAGGTGATTAAAGATCAAACAAAGAGGATTAAAGATGGAAGAACGAAGCAGAGAAGAAAAGAGAAAATTTTCTAAGAGTCAAGCTCCACGTATGACGTGGACGTGGAGAGCCCACGTTATACGTGGGAATTAAATCTCAATTGGCAGAAATAGATAGTAGCTGCACGTAATACGCCACACACCCACGTCATACGTGGGAATTAAAAGTCAACTCCTACATTTGATAGAGAGCCCACGTTATACGTGGGCATTCTCACGTTATACGTGAGCTATTAGAGGCAAGTGGCACAATTTTGACAGAGACGCCACGTTATAAGTGGGGATGTTGGCGTCATACGTGAGTTGTGGCGTGAAGAAACAAGTTTTCAGGCAGTAACCCCACGTTATACGTGGGATAGGGACGTCATACGTGAAGATCAATTCGATGCCACGTCCAGTTTTGATCAGAAGCAAACCAATCCAAGTTGTTAGGCCTCAATTCCATCCACTAATCAATGGTATAATTGGAAGATTTAAGAAGAGATTGATTGAAGATTAAGAGAAGAAGATAAAGCCTTGTAACTATAGAAGATAAGATTAGGATTAGATTAGGATATGATTAGATTTTAATTTGAATTTGAATTTAGATTAGGATAGGTATAAAGAGTGATTTAACCACCTAGGGTTAGACACTCAGCACAGATTTATTTTTCATAATTCTTAGATCTAGTTTTCATTATGCATTGCTAAACTACTCCATTGTTAAGGGCGAGGAGCTCTGTTCACCTAGCATGAGGTAGTTACTATGTACATTCGTTTATTAATTCATTGAGGTATTTTCAGTTATCTTCTATGCATGATTTAATTTTCTGTTCTTCATCCCAATAGTTTAGAATTACTGAGATGTGTTCTTAACTTGTCTAGAGCTAGATTAATTAGATTGAGAGATCTATTAGTTTATGCTAGCTGAAAATTGAATCACATAATCAATTAAGTCTAATTAGAGATAGTCAAGTTAATTGTTATGCAACTAAAATTCTGTGGGTTAAAATTGGATTAGAACTAGTTTGGATAGAGTGACATTTAATCTAATCTAGGATCACTTTTGAGACTCATAAGAATTGGAATCCGAATTAGATCTTCATCTATTTATTTGATTGATTGACTAAGAAATTAGCTTTTGATTAGGTAAATAGAAACTAAGTTACTAAGAGATTAGGGCTTAGTTACACTAGATTCGTTGTGCTTGATTTCTGAAAACCTAGAATTAGTATTCGA
>JASCZI010030318.1:60490-84255 GCA_036250425.1 Stylosanthes scabra
CAGCATGAGGTAGTCACTATGTACATTCGTTTATTAATTCATTGAAGTATTTTCAGTTATCTTCTATGCATGATTTAATTTTCTGTTCTTCATCCCAATAGTTTAGAATCACTGAGATGTGTTCTTAACTTGTCTAGGGCTAGATTAATTAGATTGAGAGATCTATTAGTTTATGCTAGCTGAAAATTGAATCACATAATCAATTAAGTCTAACTAGAGATAGTCAAGTTAATTGTTATGCAACTAAAATTCTGTGGGCTAAAATTGAATTAGAACTAGTTTGGATAGAGTGACATTTAATCTAATCTAGGATCACTTTTGAGACTCATAAGAATTGGAATCTGAATTAGATATTCATCTATTTATTTGATTGACTGACTAAGAAATTAGCTTTTGATTAGGTAAATAGAAACTAAGTTACTAAGAGATTAGGGCTTAGTTACACTAGATTCGTTTTGCTTGATTTCTGAAAACCTAGAATTAGTATTCGAATGTATGCATTGGCCCTTAAGGGAAAAACATCTCCGAAACTCTTAACATCTCATTACATCATATTAATCTCAAGTAATTTTCTGTTCTCTGTTCTTATTATTTTCGAATTACACACCATCATTCTCTCAGTTTTATTTTGATCTCGTTAGAATAATTGATAGATAGTATTGTTTGGTCCTTTATTCCTCGTGGGAACGATACCCACTTCACCGTGGTATTACTTGTACGATTCGGTGCACTTGCCGAGATCGGAGCGTATCAGTCCCTCCATCCTCGCTTTTCACCGCATCGGTTCATCCTAACCGCACATTCACATTCGCATTCGCTTTCTCTCTCTGCAAAACAGCATCTGTATAGTAGTTTTCACCTAAATCTAATGTTCAAGAAGCAAATACAGAGCAGAAAAGAAAACCTGCAACAGAAGAGAGAGTTATGTTGAACAAGAGTGATGTTAAACTGGATAGTTCAGTCAACAAAAGAACCATTGCTAATGTACCTAAACCATCTGCTTCTAAACTGTCTGGAAGGAAGTCATCTGGGCAGTTGGTGTCAAGAAGTCAAATAAGACAAGGAACTTGCAAAATATGAGTTAGGATCCCACTAGAGTAATGATGCCTTTGAACTTGCAAAATCAACATATATATATACCTCAGGAATACTTTTTATTTTCTTTTATGTGTTTGGGAGTAACAAATTGTGCTGAAATGATTACTACCACTAGAGGTGGTGCAATTAACAATGTTTAGGAGAGAAACTGGAACCACCTTTTATTATTGACGCACCTCAATTCTTACGATAAACGATACAATAAGATATACGATATGAAAAATTAAGTTTTCGACACACGATATATCCCGATTTAATAACCTTGACCTCAAGATATTGCTTCCTGCCTGCATTTCTTTCCGTGGGCGGAAAAAAATGGAATCACAAATTACACCCTAAAACATCCACAGTCCTCACATATAAATTGAATCTTAGCTTACCATGATACTAAGGCCATAAAGCATATGCTAAAAACAGGCTATTGATTAATGGTTGTCATCAAGGAGAAAACTTTATGAGTTATGACCATAAAATTTGCGCACCTGTCTCTAAATCGAGCTCTCTAAATTTGTCATTAACTAGCACAACGAGGGTGCTACAAGATTGGATCAGTGTAAAAATTTCCTTAAAGTGAAAACTCAAGTTATCTAGTCATTGCTTTATAAATAGAGATTATTTGCTTCCCCCATGCAGATTTCAACTTGGTTGATGTCGAAGCAAGATAGGAAAGACTTCTGTGGCCAGAAAACATCAAGAAAGCTCCCAAAATTCAGGTGATTTATGTATGTGATTTTGCTTCTGCCGAACTAAGTAGAATTAGTTCAGGCTGAATCAATTTACGTAATGTGATTTATGTTTGTAGATACTCAAAAGTGATTTACATGTAAAAGGTTTTCACTTCTCCCAAAAATCAATTCCAGAGGAAAGAAATTGATTGAGTTAGAAACCAAATGATGAAAAAATAATTAGCAAAATCAATTTATCTCCTCCCCAAAGTCAGTTCTAATAATTTTCAAAGGAGATAATGTCAATGATATACAATTGCAATTTGAAACGATTTACAATCATCTTAATTAAATCAAAGATTCGCATAGACAATGATACGTAAGTATGTACCTCTACAACATCAATGAAATCTTGCTTTCTGTGAAAAGCGCCATCCACTTAGTGGATCTGCATTCCTATATGTAACATAACAAAATGTCAAAACCTTAAGCACAAAATTTCTTGATACAAATCCAAAAAGGTCAAGGGGGAAAAACACTTACAATACTGAAACTCTGAAATGATGAAATCAAAATGCCAAATTACTTCCGGAACCCTAAGCAAACTTTTAAAGAACAAGAGGCTAGAGAATACAAAGTAGTAGTAGTAGTAGTATGTCTGGACATCAAAATATTTCACTCAAGAAGCTTACATTTAATTGTAATCCAAAGATAATAAAAATTTCCTTAGAAACAGGCATATACGAGGTAGCCGATGAGAATATATCATTTCCAATTTAAACCTTCAATCAACTATGTTCCCAATTCTCAGTTTATCATTCACAGAAAAATTATTTGTTAAAAGGACATATTGATCTTACATTTACCTTCACTCTCCATTACAGAAAATATGAGACATCTGGAATTGGAATAAACATCATTAATTTGCGGAAACTATACTTTCATTCCTCTGTAGATCAAAATATACATCAAACGGAACGGAAGCTACCCATTACAATTATTGTTTAAAAAAAAAAAAACCAGGCATGTCAACTTCCTGCTAGAAAAGCATTGACTAGTTTGCTTCATTTGTGATTGAACCCAGCTACTGAAAAAATCCAACATCAAATGCTGTTCTTTGTTCAATTCTTCAATTGGTTGATTGTAATGTGGGACAGAACACAATTGCTATCTTTAATTTCTGCCGCTGTAGTAAAGTAATTTCAGGCATTATAGACATGATCACTGTACATGTGAGCAGTAAGATTTAGACCCTCAAGCATTGCTTCTCCTCTTTTGTTGAAGTTGAATACACATATTCCACCATTGTTGATATCAACGGAACGAAACCTAAACATTGTCATCAATGCCTAATTGTCAACTGATTAACGTTGATGTACTATCACTCTATCACTATAAAAGAGTTTTGAGGTAATGATGATTGAAAAAAATTAGCAAACATTTTCCACTAGAGTTTGGAGTAAATACTTAATCACATGATCAATAACCTTACCTCTCAGGGCCGAGGCCTAAAGCAGTGCAAGTTAATGCCCTCATTATAGATTTGTGAGTTACGATCAGAAAACTTTCTCCCTGAAGAATAAGGCAGGTCTTCTTAATACACCTTCATTTTTCAAACCAATACTTGCAAAATGGAGTAACATTGAAAACGAAAATCTTACAGGTGACAACAAGATTTCCTTCCAACAAGCTCTGGCAGCTCCCCATAGATCTCGCACCGGATATCTATCATTCATGACAAAATTGGCTGGATCTTCTCTCCAGGTTGTGTACTCTTTCGGATATATTCGCTTCGCATCCACTGCCTCCAAATTAGGAACATACTGATTTAGCTTAGGCACAAAGAATAGCAGGAGCAATACAGACAGATTCAACAATGACATAAAGTGGAAAGATTTTATCAACATATGCTTTTTTACACGAAAGATATTATGCATCTTTTAGTTGTTGAGAACAATGTCGAAAAAAAAATTATCGAAATAATAATAAATATATTTAGTTGGGTAGAGAGGTAGTCTCACCATTTTTCATTCCTTCAAGGTGATATAGAGATATCTCTCTAAGCGAATCAAGGTAAACCAATGGCTTCTCTCTCCCTTGCCATATAATTTCAGCAGTTTGCTACATCAAACAACACAAAGCTTTATTAACAAACATAGAATCATAATTAGCATAACTGAGAATTGAATTTCACTATCTCCCTAACCTTAGCACGAGATATTGGACTTGCAAAACACTGGTCAAAGTACATATTCTCCAAGGCTTTCTTGCACCTCTCTGCTTGCTTCTCCCCATCTTCAGTTAGTACAGACAAGTCTGAACTTCCCTGAACATAAATGATCAATTTAATGACAACATTGTCAAATGCAACAAAGGAGTGTTCCACCTAAAGCATCTAATCAACAAACTAAGACATGAATGTATCCTAGAAACAATTTCAAATGGTTCACAATAAGTCAATAACACTTCAGAACCGCTACCATACACAAATAATACTTCACTTTTGCTCATCCTATGTGTCACTCAATGGCGACTACTACAATGAAGATGTAAAAATCATCTTCTCATGAAGATTTAGCCTTTTAAGTTACATTTTGAAAGGAAATAGCAACATTTAAAAAAATGTAATGCATTTATATATACTAAAATCTAACCATTGAATTTCCCATCTAATGGTTAAAATGAAAAATCTTCATATGAGATAATTTTAAAATCTTCATTGTAGTGTCCGTCTCAATGTTCCTATTACATATTTGTGCAAAATTACAGAAAATTTATCCATTAAACTAAAAAACCGAAGACAAACCTGAATCCTACTTTCTGAATTCCACGTACTAAGACCATGCCTTAGAATCATCACTTTCTTTGGCGAAGCGATTAACTCGCCTGTTAGCGAAGTTGTTCCTTTGGTGAAATCATAAGCGCCACCAGTTAAAGAAAAATCAATCCTAGTTGGAAGTTTCTCTGCACGAACGTACAAAAGAGAAGGTAAAGTTGTATTAGAGAGAGAGCATAGGAAATTGCAAGTTATGAGGCGTGTAAGAGCAAAAATAGATGATGATTTGAGGCGTCACCTGATGGAGTAACTTCATGACTTGAAGTTGAACAGTGAATTCGAAGACGAAGAGATGAGAATGGAGAAGCGCGAAGAAGCTTAGGGTTCGTAGGAGGAGAAGAAGAAGAAGAGAAGAAGAAAGGGAAAGGGGAACCCAACACAAACCCAGCACTCAGCATTTCCATTTGCATTTCAACGTTATCTAAGAAACGATCAGAACTAAGAACTCAGAACCTCATGCTCTGTGTCTTGCGGACCATAAATTTCTTTGGGATATTTATTCCTGGAGGATATGCTTTGCTATCATATTAGTGATATTATTTTTGTAGTTGGTTTTCTAATCAATAAATTAGTTAAAAAATAGAACATTCATAACATCCGAAATCTAAATCAATCAACAATACCAGAATTCCGAATTTAATAAGTTACTACACAAGGCTGAGTATGTCTAAACTACTTGCTATCGAGCTACTTGAATCCGAAAGCCTTTTTATGACTAGGCTACATATAAAGGGATACTTGGGTCCTGAGATATAAAGGTACTGAGCTATCCGATTTTTCGCGTATGGTTGCGACTAGGCTAATAGTGAGTTGACCCGAGGTATTTGGCTCCAAAGTTACAGAGGCCACTTGTCGGAATCCCAGCAAAGCTTTGCCAGATGAGTGATTGGGGGTATTTTTTAGAAATAGAACATTTGAAACTTAAAGAAATAGAACATTCAATTTAAATTGTTGGCTGATATAAACTTTTATTAGTTATCTAATATTGTTATTTTTGTATTTTTTTTATAATTTTTTTTATTGTTTCTGTAAAATTAAAAAAAAATGAAAAAAGAAAACAGCATAAGAATTAAAAGATTTAACTTAACATGCAACTACTAACTTTTCGACATATTTTTGTAAATTTTTTTTTTTACCAACATCAATCCCCTATTATTATAAAAGAAATATGTGAGAATTGTAATGCAGTTTTTGGTCGACACGTGTCTAGTCCATTAGTAGAAGTTTTTACTAATATTTTTAATGTTGTAAATAGAGAGACCTTTTACTTTCAATCTGTGACAAATTGGAAGTATAAAAACTACATAAATCATCAAAATAAACTATCTTCACAAACTAAAAAACACTGTGTTCATCAAAAAACACTCTCTTCACAAACTCATTCTCACAATCATTTTGTGTTCTCTTTACCCTGTATCCCATGGAGAGGTGTGGCAAATCTTTGATGAAGTGCACCCATCAAAATTTGAGTTGGAGTTTTATCTATTTATTGTGCGAAATTAGATGCTCTTGCAAAGCAGACTTTGAACGAGACTCAAACCATTGAAATAGTAGCTGAAGACTCGAAGGTGTGTATAACATGAAGCTCATGATAATAACAATATATCTGCACATACATTTTATTTTTTCTTCTGCTTGATAAATGTATTCTATCTGAGTTGCAGGGGCAAAGAATCCATAGCCAAGTGCCAAAGGGATTAGCCAAAAGATGGAGGCTTCATTTGAAGGACTTCCAAATGTACCGGATCATTAATATCGTTGTGGTGGATCCAGAATGAAAAAATATCTAGACTATTCAATGTCCATGGTGCCTTGCCCTCTCACACAGAACGACAGCAAGTCGTCGAAAAAATAATATATTTTTCTACTTTCACCTATGTGTTTCATGTACTAAAGATCTCTTAACTAATCAAATATATCTACAATGAAGCATGGTGATAATTATCTTCCTTCTAAAGGATTTCAGAAAATGGTAACTTATGACAGGGTATCCCATTTTTTCAATGAGGATGGAATTGAACACAACATGATTCAATGCTATGGGTGCATATTTTTACAAGAATTAATCTCTTGGCTTATTAGGTCCAGGTTACTACGAAGTCTAATGATAATATGAAGGTAGTAGATATATACTTAATGGTTTAGGCCCAGAATTTGCTAAGCAGAACATGGCGTGAGATTGTTCACTTGAGGAAGTTTTCGTGAACTCTCCTGGAATATACACAGTTGAGTAGCAAACAGTTTCGGATGCGAAGGGAAGTTATTTTGCAGGGAATTCATGTCTACATATTCTATTAAAAGAGTTTTAGTGTTTACAGTCATTGTCAGCATATTATTTGGAGTATTTATTTAGTACAATGTTTATTTCCTTTGTTATGTTTGTAGGTGTTTAGTAGTTTACATGCTTGGTCAGCTCCCTAGCCTGATATAGTTTAGTTTATTGAATGGCTATGTTTTATTTTATTTTTGTGTTATTTAACCATGAACAGTAATGATCCCCTGAAAAATTAGTATGGTTTTGTTTAACTACAATATTCTTGGCATTGTTCTAACTTTTGTTAAAGAATTAGGTGTGCGTTTCTAATCAATTAGGTGATACTACTCCTAATGGTATTACTACTTTATCTATGTGGAAAAAAATACAGATACAAATTATGAATGTAGATATACTGTGAAAGGTCAAGAACACTTTATATCTTATTAGATAATGCTTTTGTTCTCAGAAGGTTGTGTGCTGTGTTTTCGAGCACTTTAACAATGAGATTATATCTATATGTTCTAGAAACATCCCTATGTCATAACCATAATTTATACCTTTTACTATATAATATAGCCGCAAAGATAAACAAACTTAAACTTTTTTGTTCTTAGCAGCTTTATTTTATATTGCAGAAATGAATGAACCAATTCCAAAATAAATAAAAGTAGTTAAAATGGTTATTTCCTTATAAAAATAGTAAATTCAGGTTATAATAAAAAATTTTGGGTTATTTTAATCTAATTAAAATAAACAAACTTTTAATTTGTTATTATAAAAATAGTAAATTCAGGTTATAAAAACAATAAATGTGAATCAACTTCATTCTAGCCAAATTTTAATCTTACTAATATCCAAATTGCATAAATAGCATGGAATTACTAAAATAAGTTATAAAAAACTATATGATATTAATAGTCAAATTAAAAATTTTCACTATTTTCAAACCACATTTTGAGCTTAATACCAAAGCTCAGTAGAAGTCATATACATTGCAAGACTAATACTGACCTCTTGATACATTACAGACAAAGGAGACAAGATGTCTGCAATAAATGGGTGTTGGGCTCAAGGAAGAACCGTTTAACCACAATTCTAAGCTATGTATTTAGTAGAATTTCAGACAATGTGAAGGTACATGTTTTGTATATAAAGTCACGGCAAATAAATTTGAGACATTGATCACTACTTAGAAGTAATTGATTAAGGATTGGGTGTTAGGCTCTAGGCCTATCAGCACATCATGGATATCATTAAAAAAAAGTATGGTAACAACATATTGATAAAGAATCTTAATAATGTAAAAATAGTTCAAATCTCAAAATTGCTATCTCCATCGGATTTAATGTGGAGCCAGTGTTGGGCTATAGGACTATCAGCATCTCATTGATAGCATCTCACTGATAGCTTGATAGGAGTTTGGTCATAATATATCTGCCAAAAATCCATGGTATAGTGCAAGTAAATCTATGGTATTAGCAAGACTATTGAGGGGGTGTTGGGCTCTAGGACCCTACATTTTCAGGAATGTGAAAATAGGCAAGACCTGAAGATAACAGATATGGTGCAAGTAAACCACAATTATTTGTTCTATATGATCACACTCAATCTATAACCAGCGAATCCACACAAACTATCACAGACATACTTTATAGGGAACACTTTAGATTTTATATTTTGACTAACATATGGTATAGTTGTAGTTATTATTTACTTAACCTATATGTATGTTTTAATTGATTAAATTACAGCAGCACCTATATTCTTCATGTGGCTAGAGTAGATGTTTATTAATATATTTTAAAATATTTATTAACAATGTCATGATTTACACTGAAGAATATAATTCCCAAAATTTGGTTAGGACTCATATGCTTTAAGCAACCAAAGAAACCACACCAGCTACTAGAGTCATTAACGTTACAGCATTATATTTTAGAGATAACTTTTCCCTTCAATATTGATTAGAATCAGGAGTATTTACTCAGCGACTTAACCTGAATGTATGTCTTTATAGTTAGATTAGTCAAAAAAAATAATGTTACCAGCTTGGACATAGAAACCCAAATGCCTTATAGTATTCGGTTTATCTTTTTAGTGAATATTGATTACGGTTAGTTAATATTTTTTAAAAAGTTGATCATCTTTTTAGTTAATAGAGTTTTTTAATTGACATAGGATGTCCCCATGTTTAAATAAATGCTTTTTAATGAAAATATTATCATAACTTATGCAAAAAGTGGTAGTAGTCCCAAGGCGTAGCAGCATTTGATAGCTTCTGATATAAGCAACCAAACAAGCCACAGTTGTCACATAGGTGAATCTTGATAGATTACATTTCATATCTTATCTCTACCGTCAAGATTGATTAGATATAGGAGAAAATTAATTTGTGAGTTCAACTGAGTGTATGTATTCGTAGCATACGTCGTGGAGAAAATAGAGAATTCTAGCTTTTACGTAAAAACCTGAATGCCTCATAATACAAGGTTTATCTCTTTAGTGAATATTGTGTATAGTTTCTTAACTATCCATAAAAATCTACCTATCTATTTAGTTAATAGAGTTTTTACTTAACAAATCATGTCTCATATGTTTAAAAAGAGATTTTTTATTTAAAATGTTAATATAAAATCTGCATAAATAGGTAGAAGCTGCTATATATAGCAGTATTAGATAGCTTCTAATATATCAAACAATGAGCTATTTAAAATTCATTGCTGGAGGGAATATATAGCATTTTTATTAGGATGTGGCTACCGTTACCATACCTTGGATACAACTAATGCATCATACTGCATATACAAACTATGAAACTCACAAAATATAATCATCCACTATCAACAAACCCAAAATGGTTATCCAACAGATATTTTCACGCTTTATGTTGCATTATAGATTTATAATGAGTAATCAATGGTGTGTGTTTCTAACCATTTCCAACCATTGCTAGGTGTATGTATTTATGAGTTGTAATAGAAAGAACTAAAACTTAAACCTAATTATAGACCTAATACCTAAAAAGGTAAATAATTCAATCATAAATATTGTTTTTAAAAATATTAAAAATGTAAAAAATGTAAAAGTTTCTCTAAGTAGAATTAGATTTATAATTAGGCTTTAGTTTTAGGCATCTCAATCATTTTTCTGTATTTATTATATTACAGTCTCATAAGTTATGCATGAGGCTAGCAGCATCACTCATGAACCCTATTGGATTTAATAAAATCCTTAGTATTAAAATCTATCCAAAGGATACTGGTCACAATCAAATCTTACCCACTCAATTAAAGCATTATGTTAAGTATTATCATGGCCGGTAAATCAAGACCTCATCCACAATATCTATTCTGTAGATGATCTAGAACGTTGTCTCATCACACCCAACACACAGACTTTACAAATTATTAGCTCTATGTACTTAAATCTATAACTCAACTTCACAAAAAAGATAACTTCGGTTAACTAAACAATGTCATTATGAGAAAACAATACATAATGGATAAATCAATTAAAGTAAAGGCATTCACCAATGGTTACTCATATTTTTTCTATTATCCAGAATAGATACACACATCAACATATTATATATTATACAATTATATCTAATATACTATAATTATTATGTAGTGAGTATATTATAAATTTATTGGATTATTTTATATATTTATATGCATTTTAATTTATATTATATTATATATATATATAACTCTATTATCCCATAATTAACTATCAAGGACATATAATATAAGGCGGCATCTCTCATGGCGTATTTAAAGTGACTTGTGGTGAGCAATGCGGGAGGAACCAACCCAGAACCATAATTAACTATCAAGGACATATAATATAAGGCGGCATCTCTCGTGGCGTATTTAAAGTGACTTGTGGTGAGCAATGCGGGAGGAACCAACCCAGAAAGGACACGTGTAGAGACGGAGAATGTGTAATCAATGGCGTTGGAAATAAAGTAAGCATATTTATCATTTAAATATAATATAAATAAAAGATAAATTTGTCCAAATATAATATTTCATTTCTATTGATAAGTATTCCAAAATATTGGAATTCAATTTATTTCTGTACTTTTATTAATTCATTTCAAATACAGGAATTGGCTTAATGGAATTCAATTCAATTTCATATCATTAAAAATTTTCAAATAGACTATAAAGGATTGAACTGGAAACAATAATGATACTATTAAGAGGATAATCCATCAGTCATCACTAATTGTAAAAAAAAAAAATTTTTCCTGAGTGTTGACTTTTGGATATTATAACTGTAGGTATATAACAATTGTTAATTACATGGATATAGTTAATGACCAAAACAAACATTTTGTTTTAAATAAATATTAATGAAGGAGGCATTGACTAGTTAATTTTAAGAGATACCTTATTTAAATAACACTGGAAATATGTTAAAAATATGAATGGAATAATAAATATTTGCAAGAAATATATTTTTTACTAATTAAATCCATGCCTAAGCAATAACACTAATTATTATGGTTCAAACTGATTGTAAATAACATTTTGGAAGAATCATATACTAAAAAAGAAATTAATTTTTCTATGTGAGAATAACAATTTGCAATTAAAATATATGAACCCCAAGTCAACTAAAATTCTTAATTTATATAATTTATAATATGAAAATATATAAAAAAGTGAGATTTTTTATTTTGCAATTCAGGATACAATAAATAACAAAATAACAAAACAATATAAATATATGTGAATTATATGGAACATTGATGATGCAACCAAATAATTCTAAAAATATCAACAGGTGGATTTGAAAAAAATATTGAATGAAAAAGGTAAGGTATTTAATTATAATATCTTCTAGATTTTAATAAGTATAATAAAGGTTCAACACTTGATCAAGAAAAGAGGTTTGGGTCAATTAATTAGTAGAATGCAATTTTAGTTGTGGCTCTTCGATTACTTTTTTTTTTTCGGAGATTACTCTACTCTATTTTAATTTTTTTTTTGTATACGAGAGGCCCTTAGACCAAGAAAAAAAAAATAAATTAGCTACCCCGAATATATTTAACCCCACAAGAATTAGCCCAAACCACCAAGTTGGCCCCTGACGGGGGACTATGGAATTTAAGCTGAGTTTCTTGAGCATCAAGAATAAAATTAGCTAGATAATCAGCAACACGGTTGGGTTCTTTGAAGGTGTGCTTCACTTCAACCTTCCAATTCCTTTGTATCAGACTCCTTATTCTTCTAATCTCTCTAGTATTAAGGGGGTGGCTAGTGGGAGGGTTTTGGATCAACTCTACCACAGCCTGCGAGTCAGATTCAACCACAATATTTTTTAGTCCCATCTCCCAAGCCAGTTGTAACCCATGTAGAACTGCTGTCACTTCTACTTCTAACGAAGAGGCATGTCCCATCTTAGTTGCAAATCCCTTCACCCAGCCACCATCAGAGTTTCTAATCACCCTTGCCATGCTTGCAAGCCCCAGATTTCCTCTGGCCGCCCCAAAATATTCAGCTTGAACCACCCTTCCGGAGGGGAGCACCACTCAATAAGCGCCGTCGAAGTATCAATGCCATCATTAGTGATGATCAGCCGCTTCCCTTCTCTAATCTCTCTCATCAAGGACTCAATCTATGAAATTTGAATATCAGCAGGGATGTTCGCATTAGAGTGGACGAAACCATTCCTGGCATACCAAATCTTCTAAGCGGTGATCATGAAAATATCAACCCAATCTTTATCATTTCCGGGACCCCAATTTTCTGTCATGTTGGTATGAATCCAAGTCCGCAGCTCCAACCCAAAGAATAGGACCGTCTTAGTCGGATCAATGAGCTTGTTCCAAACTTGTGCTGCCTTCGGACAATCCCTGATCACATGTAAAGGTGTTTCAACATCTCCGTTACAACTCATACACATAGGATTATGAGAGGGATTCCATTTCACAATCTTACTGGCAGTAAGAATACTATCGTGGGCAAGTTGCCACATGAACACCTTCGCCCGTTGGATCCCTTTCCACTTCCATATCAGCTTCCAACTCTCATTTGAATTGGAGCCATGGCTGGCCAGTAGATTATAAGCACTCCTAATGGAGAATTCCCCCGAGGATTAGCCATCCAAACGAAAGTGTCCTCCCTATCCCCCTTTTGAGGAGTCATGAACTTTTCCAGGCTTTGTATGATCTCATCAGGTAAAAGATAATTCAACTTCTGTAATCCCAGTTGCCATCTACAAGAACATAGTCATTCACCCTTTTATCCAGCTTCCCCTTGTTTAACAATGATACCATGGTGAAGTCTATCATTCCTCCCATATTTACCAATTAATACCTAAGACCAAAGCGCTTTCAGGTTATTAATCAGATTCAAACCCCTTTTGAGATTAATTGCCTCATTAACTAGGCTTAATTTCCTGATGCCTAGTCACCCCATGTCTTTAGAAGCAGTGATTTTCCTCCAACCAATTAGGTGCGATTTCCTCACATGATTAGAATGACCCCATATGAAATTCCTCTGAGCTCTCTCAATGTCGTAGCAAATACTTTTTGGGACTTGAGAGTGCTGCATAGGATATAGCGCCATAGAATCGATGATCGATTGCACAAGAGTTATTCTCCCAGCCATAGACAAGCACTTGGTTTTCCAACCTTGGGGTTTATCATTGATCTTCTGCAGGATGTGAGTAAATTGGCCTCGATGAGTTCTTCTACTCTGGATTAAGGCACCAAGGTACTTTCCAATGTCACTGCTCTCCTGGAACTCGCTCCTATCAACAATACCTTTTCTTATATCAGGGTTGACATCTCCTTGTTGATTAGATGACCCGAAGCATTGCAGAATATATCCAAGATCCGGCTGGCCTTTTCTATTTGGCTAATTGAAGCTTCCATGAATATAATCAAATCATCTGCGAATATAAGGTGTGATATTTGATGTCCATGTCTTCCAGCCCTTATGGGAGCCCAATCACCATTCTCAACAGCTTCAGCAATCAAATGAGAAAGACAGTCCATACATATGACAAAAATATAAGGAGACAGAGGGTCCCCTGTCGAATACCTCTTGAAGGAGAGAAGTAGTTAGACTGGTTTCCAGTCCGCAGCACCGAAAGGAGGGGAGTGGTTATGCAATTCTGAATAATATTGAGGGTTCTTTCCGGAATGCCAAATTCCTTCATTGATTCTTCAATGAACTTCCAATTCATCCTGTCGTAAGCCTTAAACAGATCTATCTTCACAGTCATGAAACCCCTGCAACCTCTAATTTTCTTCATGGAGTGCACCATTTCTTGGATAATGACAATATTATCATGTATGTTCCTACCCGGGACAAAGCTAGATTGGTAGGGGGAGATCCGATCCTTCAAGAGAGGCTTTATTCTCTCCACTAGAATCTTTGACAGGGCTTTATACATTACACTGCACAAAGAAATTGGGCGGAATTGAGACACAAACTCAGGTTTGTTCACCTTGGGGATGAGGCAAATCATGGTCTTGTTAAATTCTGATATGAGCTCAGGCCTCCTCTACATAACAGTTAACGTGTCAATCACTTCTTTGTGGATAGTTGCCCAATTCTGATGATAAAAAACCGCAGGTAAACCATCCACCCCAGGGGCCTTGTAAGCTCCAATTCTGAATATGGCATTTTTTATCTCCTTAGGATTGGGGACTCTCCCTGTGCACTCGACATCATACTCTGGAGGGATAGGGGAAAAGGTCTGTTGACATATAATGCTCGGTCTAACAATCTTATCATCAGTGAACAATTCTTTATAAAAGTTCATATTCATGTCTTCCAACAATTCCTGGCTATCTACCCAATTTCCATCAGCATTTCTCAGTCCCAGAATTCTATTTCTATTGCGTTAATCATGGTCTTAACATGGTAATACCTGGTATTTTTGTCGTCATCCTGTATCCACTTTGCTCTAGATTTCTAGAACCATAACCTTTCCTCTTGCGCAAGAGTTTCCTCCAACTCTTTCTGAAGTTGCTTCTCCAGGGCATCCAACCTTCTATTCCGACCATACGAGCTACATCTTTGCACTCCATTGATTCTCGCCATGAGCTGCCTCTTCCTCCTGAAAATATCCCCAAAAGTAGTGTTCTTCCACTCATTGATGTCCCTATTCAGGTTTTGGATTTTACTGAAGTAACTACCATCATTCTCCCAGCTAGTTGAAATTACTCTACTGAAGTCATTGTGCTGCATCCAGAAGCTTTCAAACCTATAGGGTCTTCTTCCTGTGTCCAGCAAATCCCCTTTCGTTTTGACAAGAAGAGGATGGTGGTCCGAGTGGATTCTGGTGAGACATTCCACATAAGCCTCCGGAAATGTTATTCTCCAACTATCATTACAAAGGGCTCTGCCTAATCTTTTGAAAACCCTATCTCTGCCATCCATCACCGCGCCTTTCCAAGTGAATTTCGATCCCTTTGCTCCCATATCAATCAATCGGCACTCAGAAACCCATTGAGCAAATTCTCTGCACTTCCTAGTATCAGCTGGGACACCACCTTTCTTTTCAAAAGGATCAGCAATCGCATTGAAGTTTCCAATTATCAACCACTCCTCATCATTGACACCATTGGACAAGCTGCGGATTTCATTGAAATACATTCTTCTTTCTGCCTCTCTGGGGCTAGCATAAGTGATGTTGAGAAGCCAAGTAGGTTTGCCTCCCTCTTGGACTCTAGCTAAGATGAACTGATCATGAAGATGAATGGGCTGAAGCCCAATGTCATCTCTATTCCAAAGAAGCCATATACCTCCACTAAACCCTCTAGCCTGCATCACAATGGAATGTCTAAACCCCAAATTATTAATAACTCTATCAGCATTTTCTCCATTACATCTAGTCTCCAAAAGAGCAACAATATCAGGCTTGTTCCTTCTCAAATATTCTTTACAGGCCCTGCTGAAATTGCAGCCAGCAATACCTCTATTGTTCTAACAAAAAAAAACCATTAAAACAAATTGTAAAAGCAACATGAAACCAAGGCCCATTAGGCCTACATGGCATCCCCCAAATGTTGGGGTTCTATAATCATATCATCATCCCCATTAGGCTGGATCAGCTCTTGACTCCCACTAGGGTCTATCATCATTGGACCCTCCTCTCCCTTATGGAGTAAATTAGGATCTACCTCCACTGGGCCATAGTTAATACCCTGGCCCATTTGATTCTGGTCTATATCAGGGAGTTTGGGCTGCATCTCCACTTCTTGAGATGGGTTACCATTCAAGACCATGGTGATCTCTCCACCCTCATCCCTATTCCCTGCATTTACACTTGGCCCCACCATCATCGTTGGAATGTGCTGATTGTTGTCATTTTATGAATTTCCCTCTCCAACCTGGTACAATATTCTCCTCATACCATTTTGATTCTCCAAAGGCGTCTTTAGTACATGAGTAACTATTTCTTAGGTGTTGTGTCCTTCCTCATACTCCACTACCATCTTTGCACGTTCTTTTCGCATCACACTACCAGGGAGAAATATCTTTTTTGTAGGCTCCTCACTCCTTGTATTCCATCCATCATCCCTGTACTATTGCCAACCTGTCTGTTCTGATCATTCTCTTCATTTTCATTTTCCTGAAGAGCAATAAACCTAGACCCGTTGTTCCCTTCCTCGTTTTTGTTGTTATCTTTTGCAACAATTACCCTTCTGCCCTTCCTTGTTTTTTGCACTATTATCCATGCCCCATAATGCCCTTGAGCCACCTGCTTCGGCCCTGATCCGCCCTCTCCGGCCTTCACATTCTGACTACTTGCTTCACCACCATCAGGACTGCCTTGCTTTTCTTCTTGGCAGGGCTCCATGGTGTGACGGCACCTCCCACAGCGAATGCATATAACATGCAAACCCTCATACTCCACAAGGACCATACGTCGTTTGACACGCAGTTTAGCCCGTAGGGCTTTTGATAAGTCTAACTCAATGCAGATTCTGGCAAAGCGGCCCCTCGTAAATTCAGCTGTGTTGTAATCAATCTTTAGGGTTCTTCCAATAAGGTTCCCAATGGTTCTTAGGATATACTTGTCGTAATACTCTATTGGAAGGTCCGGTAGCCTAACCCAGGCTGCAATCTTCTCCAACTTCTCACCCATAGGGTTAAAATTAGGTCTCCATCTCTGAACCGTTAAGTAACTGTCGAAGATCATCCAAGGTCCTCCTGTCAATGCTAGGTTATAATCATCTCTTGCTAAGAATCTTACGAGGAAGAATTCATTGCTGACATCAATGAGACTTATAGCACCTTGCTTCCCCCACATTGCATCTAACCTTTTCTTTAGGACTCCATAGCCGATTCTCCTTCATAACAGCTTGACAATTAGTGTGTGACTCCAAGCTTGATTCAGTCTCCTTTGTTCTGCACTATTCAACACCAGGGTTGGGCATCCGTCTTCGCCCCACACAATCTTTCTCCTTGGCTTCAACCTCATATCCTCCCATTCTTACGTGCCTGGTCATATTCCTTCACTATTTGAGTACTCAAATTCAGATTCACCCTCAGACTCCTCTTCTTCTTCCGACGACAGGTCCTCATCCTCAGATTCTTGTTCAAAAACAAAGTCTGGCCCTTTCACCATACTAACATAAGACCTCTTTGTCGCATGATTCTCCTTGCCACCCTCTCCTCGACCATTCTTCTCCTCCATCATTCCTTCCACCCTGTCTCTGCCACTTCCTTCCACACTGTCATCACCCCTTCTTTCTTCCATGTTCACCTCATCTCTCCTGACTTCCACATCACGCCCAACAGCCTCATTTTCTTCACCCACCTTGCTCTTCTTTGTCGACCTGTTGGATGGTTCCTCATCCATTCTGTTTAGTTCTCTCGGTGCATGGGACCGAGAGGCTCCTCCTCTCACATACCCGCCTCTCATATTTTGGCAGGGCACTCTCACTCCGATGAAGATCCTTGTGTCCGTACAGTTATAAAGAAACCCTAGCAGAGCTTATCGCTAAGTTTTTTTAAAAGCACATTTTTTAAATTCAAGTCATTTTACTTTCTTACTACTACTCATTACTCTATTTTAATTGATGATGAAGTAGAGGGGAATTGATGATTCATATGCAATGAAAGTGAGTCACCCAAAAAAAAAATTGTTGGATCATGTGAATCTTGGACTATGTTTGTACTTTGTGGGACATAGTGAACATTTGCGTATTGGTGTACCTTGAAGATGAATTGTGTATTGCTAAATTTTTTTTTATCCGCCCATAGGTGTCTAAATTTTCGTATAGGTGTGGTTGCATGGGAGGCTGGGCCGCATACGGGAAGGGTTGTCCAATCCAAATTTAACATGCATTTACATATTTGCCCCATTCCTTCACGTCATTAAACGAGCATTACTCCGTTTCTCTTCTCTCGCGATGCGAGTCAAAATTGTCAAAAGATTCTACGTTGCGGAGTTGCATTGGTTGGTCAACAAATGCCACCAAATGCCACAGCATTATGTGCCATGGGAGAACGCACCATAATATAATTATTATATAGTAAGTACGTTATAAATTTACTATTCTAATTTTATATTTTATATAGTTAGATGCACTTTATTTTGTATTCTATATATATAACTCTACTCTCCCATAACTAATCATAAAAAATATCTGTTGTAAACACCCAGAAAATAACTTTTTTAATATGAGTGAACGAACTGCCATAACCAAAGGAAAGAGGACTAAGCATAGCAAACTCCCTTACTTAGGTGATGATGTTTTGTTCAAGATATTTGCCAAGTGCCATCCCAAAACTTTTGGCAGGCTCAGGATGTTGAGCCACCATTGGAACGACAGATTGATGGGTCCTATGTTTGCAAAACTGAATTGGAGGGAGAACGACGAACGCAATCAGAGCTGTGGCTACACTTCATACAACGGTAAGAGCCACTGGGCCGTTGTTGTCAATGCAGAAGACGACGCCGTGTCAAACGTCAGGTTCTAGTACAACTGGAAGATTATGGTTACTTCTCCATAATCGGTTCAGACAGGGGCAACTTATGCATTAAGTACTCTAAAACAAGGGAGTAAGTGGAGCTTATGGTCTGGAATCCATTCACTAAAGTGGTGGCTGAAATTGATGATCAATCATTTAAGTATTGGGGCTACAGTGTTTCGGTCTATGCTTTTGGCTACTTAAAGGATGGGTGGCAATACAGAGTGGTGTATCTGTTCAAGAAAATGTACTCAGATAGAAAATTCAATTGGCTGATGTGGAACTCCCTCGAGCATTATTGGTCCCAAAATGACGTGAGTATGCCATGAATTCTGCAATGCATATAAAGGGAGTCTCCAACAGAAGTATCGGCTCAAGATTTTGTCAATGCAGAAGAGATTGATCGAAGCATCATTTCGTTGATTAGATTATGTAATGTAATGGTGTGGGTGGTTATTAAACCTTTAAGCTTTTTTTGCCTTTTGGGTTACTAAGGGGTGCCCTTGCTAAAAAAAAAAAATGGTTGTAGTGGATACATACATTTTATAACTTAATGTTTGTTAGGTCCTAATGTTTGTACGAAATCCTGTGAAACAAGCGCAATACATAGTTGTAAAGCTAACTTTCTAAATATAGCACCTTTATTATGAAATGAATAACCCCCATGATAAGTAATCCATGCGGCTTTTGATTTCAGATTAGCACATCAATTTTTGTTCACCATGAAAATCAAAATAGCACCTTAAGTAAGTCTTTGTTAACAGAACCCGATTCGAAGAGTTGCTTGAAGCAGCTCATCAAATATTAACTTCATTCAGTTTAATAAAATTATTAAAATAGGTTATTTAACGCAGCTATTAAAATTAGCCCGCACAAGCTAGTATTTTTATAAGTTGAACATGTGAATATACCTTAACTCTGAATCACCGAATTTTTTGTTTCAAAATAGTTTAACTTTTGGTGTACTTATAGTATATTTTTTATAATTAAATTGATGACTTTTTTCTAAAATAATATAATTACATAATATAAATTATATAGTTAAAATATCAATTTAATTCTTAAAATCTTTTAATATTGTGGTTTTAAAGGAGTTAATTAATTTTATAAAATTTATATTAAATCAGACAATTTTATAATTTAAATTTTATTATAATTTTACGTTTTAAAAAATGAATAATGCTATTTGAATAAGATGTTTTGACTAACCAAATTTAACTAAATAATTTATTTCTATGCTAAATAGAATATTATTTCGGTATCAAATATAAATAATTGCACATAAATAAAGTTCTATTTGAGATTGAAATAATCTTCTATTTAACCTATAAATAAATGAATTGGTTGGCCAAAACTCACATAGAGTTATTGTTAAAAAAAATAATCAATTTTATTTATAAAAAAAAAATCAATTTAGTGATTTAGTCATGTTAAAAAAAAGCTAAATTTATTTAGACACAAAAAGCAAAAACATTAACAATAAATCTAAGTGCCCACTTGCCCGTGCGAGATGTCCTTTGCTTCCCAGATCTCCTTCGCTTCCCTTATAAAAGCAGCACTCCCCTCTTACATTGTTCACTTTCTGAAACCCCAATCTAAGGCCGGGTCTCGCTCTCTGCAAGGGTTTCATTTCCCTTCCCTGCATCCTCATCCTCAAAGGAAACAAACACTTTTCGAAACACAAAACTAAGAACAATAAGAAAGAAGACAAAAAAAAGAACAAAGAAAGGGGCAAAACCTAATTGGAATTGACACCTGAAAAAAGAAAAAGAAAAAGAAAAAAAAGAGAAGCTAAATTCCGAAAATAGAGAGGGAAATAATGGACCTTGAAGATGAGCAAGAGTACGAGCAGCAAATGGAGGAGGAGGAAGACGAAGAGGAAGAGATTACTCAGGAGGACGCTTGGGCTGTCATCTCCGCATACTTCGAAGAGAAAGGCCTTGTTCGCCAGCAGCTCGATTCTTTCGACGAGTTCATCCAAAACACTATGCAGGAAATCGTCGACGAGTCCGCCGACATCGAAATCCGTCCTGAATCGCAGCACAATCCCGGTCACCAGTCCGATTTTGCAGAGGTACCCCCTCTTCACTTCATTCCACCATTTTCAATGTTTCAGTGATGCTGGTGATGATAATTTAGGGTTTTGTTGTGGTGCAGACTATCTACAAAATCAGCTTCGGTCAGATTTACTTGAGTAAGCCCATGATGACTGAGTCTGATGGTGAAACTGCTACATTATTCCCCAAGGCAGCTAGGTTGAGGAACCTTACCTATTCGGCTCCTTTGTATGTTGATGTCACCAAAAGGGTTATCAAGAAAGGCCATGATGGTGAAGAAGTCACTGAGACACAGGATTTCACCAAGGTCTTCATTGGCAAGGTATTTGTTTTGGATTCTGTTTTAATTTTGTGTTTTGTTGCTGAAATGTTGATGGTGATTGGGTGGTTTTGTGTTAGGTTCCCATTATGCTTCGGTCTAGTTATTGCACATTGTACCAGAATTCAGAGAAGGATTTGACTGAGCTTGGGGAATGCCCCTATGATCAAGGTGGATATTTCATTATCAATGGCAGTGAAAAGGTTTTGATTGCTCAGGAGAAGATGAGCACCAATCATGTATATGTCTTTAAGAAGAGGCAGCCTAACAAGTATGCCTATGTTGCGGAGGTTCGCTCTATGGCTGAGTCTCAGAATAGACCTCCCAGTACTATGTTTGTTCGCATGTTGTCTAGGGCGAGCTCCAAAGGGGTAAGTGCAAGCAACTGTCTCCACGGTTTTGGTCAATTGTTAAATGTCTTGCGGGATGTCTGAATGTTTTTTATACATGTGTTGCTCCTTCAGGGTTCTTCAGGACAATATATACGTGCTACACTTCCATACATTCGAACAGAAATTCCAATCATTATCGTGTTTCGAGCATTGGGCTTTGTTGCTGACAAAGATATACTTGAACATATTTGCTACGACTTCTCGGACACTCAAATGATGGAGTTGCTTCGTCCATCCTTGGAAGAAGCATTTGTGATTCAAAATCAGCAGGTTGGTACTGCTATTGCCCTCCTATTTGCTTACAGCCAAGATGAGGGTTGCCTAGATAGAATTTATAGTAATCTCTATTCAGCAGCTTTTTCTAAATTAATTTTTAGTGAGGATTCTTTGTAACTGGCTTAATGGAGTCATTTTCTCTCCATGTGTAGGCTAAAGTTATTTCTAATCTTATCTGCACTACACTCGCTCTGTCTTACTGTGTTTTTTCTTCTAGAGCATGCTATGTAACTTCCTAGTTGAATTTATATTTTTAAAATACATAATGTAGAGATAGATATGGTGTTATTAGTGAAAAAATGTAATAGATCACGGTTTTGTCAACAATGAAGTTTGCTTTAATTTCTAATATCGAATATAATGATCTCTCTTCCAGGTTGCACTTGACTACATTGGGAAAAGAGGAGCAACTGTAGGTGTAACTAAGGAAAAGAGAATTAAGTGAGTTGAGTTGTATTTCTTTAAAGCCTGATGATGACTTGTGTGCACCCATTATTGAGCAAGGGTTACACGTGCTGCAATCTGTAGGTACGCTAAAGAGATCCTCCAAAAGGAGATGCTTCCTCATGTTGGTGTTGGAGAATATTGTGAGACAAAGAAAGCATACTATTTTGGGTAATTTTCTTCATTTTGTCAGATATTTTGTTTTAATTTTAATGACCTTGATCACTTAAATATTTATTATGCTTTGTCCCACAGATATATCATTCACCGGCTACTTTTGTGTGCACTTGGACGGAGGGCTGAAGATGATAGAGATCATTATGGCAACAAAAGGCTGGACCTGGCTGGTCCTTTACTTGGCGGTCTCTTTAGAATGGTTTGTTTATCTAGTTATTGATATCGTCAAACTTCTTTTGTCTTTCTATGTAGCTATTTTCTATTTCTTATTTCCTGGTTATTATAATCTGTGATGCAGCTATTCAGAAAGCTTACTAGAGATGTCAGGGGCTATGTGCAGAAGGTATGTTCTATAGCTTTTAATTGCAATTTGGCATGTGTTACTATATCATTTAAAATTCGCTATACCTTACTATCTTCTTGGTGGTGCAGTGTGTTGATAACGGGAAAGATGTTAACCTGCAATTTGCTATCAAAGCAAAAACCATCACAAGTGGACTTAAATACTCACTTGCTACTGGTAATTGGGGGCAAGCAAATGCTGCGGGTACTAGAGCCGGAGTGTCACAGGTGTGATTATGAATTATTGCTTTATTGTCATTGTTCAAGTGTTTTGCATTCTTCCTTCTACAGTGGAAGTAACACTTACCTTTTTGATATTCTGATCCAGGTGTTAAATAGATTAACTTATGCTTCCACTTTGTCTCACTTGCGAAGATTGAATTCTCCCATAGGGCGTGAAGGTAAAATAAATTTACTTAGGCATCCAAGCCTTTAAGATTGCATTTTATTATGATCTAGAGTCCAATTCAATATCCCTTTTATTTCAGGCAAGTTGGCCAAACCAAGGCAGCTGCATAATTCACAATGGGGAATGATGTGTCCTGCAGAAACACCTGAAGGACAAGTGAGTATTTTGCTTTACAAGATTACTGTTCAATGCTACTTTCTATGAGTGATCTTTGTCAGTTGTGCTTATGGGTGTGATTGGGCTATCATATAGGCCTGTGGACTGGTGAAGAATCTGGCATTGATGGTTTACATAACAGTTGGTTCAGCGGCATCTCCTATTTTAGAGTTTTTGGAAGAATGGGGCACGGAAAATTTTGAGGTGTATATGGTTTTCTTGCATAGTGAATCTGCTCTATTCTCTTCATGGTTTGTGGTTAAGATTGTTTATTTTCTGTTATCTGTAGGAAATTTCTCCTGCAGTTATTCCCCAAGCTACAAAAATTTTTGTAAATGGTTGCTGGGTGGGCATCCATCGTGATCCCGACATGTTGGTCAGAACATTGAGAA
>JASCZI010030318.1:89907-109961 GCA_036250425.1 Stylosanthes scabra
CATTCTCTCCTCTCATCATACCTCACACCTCTCACTATTGACTTCACTCCTCCATTCTTCAACCATTCCAACTTCATCCCCATTTTATCAATTTGCTTTTCTGCAATTTCAATTATTAATTAAGCAATTAATTAATCAATTATACTTCGTTGGGATAACGTTCGTTTGTGGTTTGAAGTTTATCTTCCAGCCATGACCAATAAATGTAAAAACCGTGTGTACAATAAACCATGCTTTTCTAACCACTCAAAGAACTGAAGTTTATAAAATTTCTAAGAGGGAGAGAACAAGAAGAAATGAACTAAATGAATATAATTTCAAAAGAAGGTAACCAAGGCACTGATGCATAGGAGAGTATTTATAGAGAGCATCAGTAACAAATACAAAACATAAAATAGCAGTAACAGAAAACTACTAAGCTCAAAAAAATACTTAACTTCCACTAACTACTTCTTGATCTTGAAATATGAACTCCCACAAGATAAAAAATGTTATGCTTTTGTTGTTGTTTTGATTGAATTTGAAATATTAGGTTGCAATGTGTTTGAGGTGGTAGTGGTGGTGGGTGTGATAGGGTTTGAGATGGTGGTGGGTGTGTGATTGGGGCTGGGAAGAAGGGAAATGGGTATTCTTGTCTTTAAAAAAATTTAAGGATGATTTTAAATTAAAATTAAACATTAGGAATAATTTTGAATAAAAAAAATTTTAGGGATGATTTTGATTTTCGAGTAAAACGATAAGAACCAAAATAATATTTAACCTTAATAAATAAAGTAATTGATATATTGGAGGGAGGATGATGGAGAAGTGGCTGAAATTAAAAATAAGGAAGATGAGGAGATAGTTGAGCAAAATTATATAAAAATATTATTTTAAAGAAAAATAAAACCTTTAGGACAAGTTTGACTAAAAAAAAAAAAAAATTTGAGACCACTTTAATTTTGATCCCAAATCTTTATGAAGAAAAGAGTAATTATCTCTATTATTTATTATTATAAAACTATTTATATAGTAAATTTTAAAAAATAATAGTGTGATCTCAATGTTTACTTTTGAAAGAAAGAGTTAGGGAGGTGAATTATCTTTTGAAATCAATATGCTTTTGCTTGCTATATTATATCATGTTTTTAACGTTGATGACCGAAATGGGGTACATGATTTATGACTAAGACATACCAGACCTTGCTATTCTTTTAAAGGCTTTTTTCATACTGTCCTTTTTCGCACACTCAGACAAAATTACATTTATCCTCTCTGTTACATATCTCCTTGACACTATAAACTAGATAATTTTACACATCACGAGATGTGTTTAAAACTCGGATTCTCGGTTGCACATCTCATTGTTCAGGCTGGTATTCACTCTCATTCAGACATCTTTGTACAATAACTGGTACTTTGGTATTCTTTCAGGTGGGAGAGGGCAATTCACAATAAGCTTCCCTTTCATTGCTCCTCTAAATATTGCCTGCAATAATGTTCATCACAATCTCACCAATAAACGAAGGTCATAAATGGTAAATAGCTTGAAGCACACATTTTCAAGTAGAAGCAAATCTAGCATCCAATCAATGTATTGCTGCATATGGATGCTACATTCTTGAAATTGAATATAAAAAATGTAACTTCAATTAGGATTGTAATGCAAGATTGGATTCTACAGTAATCAAAGGGAAGTAGAAGGAGAATATCCTTAAATAGGAAAACTCAAGAGTCTTCATAATTCACACCTATTCAAATCCCATTGCCCCTCATTTAACTAAGTTTTCTGAATAACATTGTACGATTATCTATCTCCAAGGAAAAGAGAGATAAGACAAGAAAAATAGATGAAAATTTTAATACTCAACATCACTTTGGCGAAAGCTAGCTAGCTAAAGATTCATTTACAAGACGAGAGAAACCACTTGTTTTTCCATAAAAAAGTTTTGAAGTACCACACGCTTTTAATCCTCATTTTTGTTTATAAAAGTAGGGAAAGCGGTGGAGTCATGTTCACAAATCACAAGTGGTTATGTTACTTAAGACAGTGCCATACTATGTTACTCTCAATAACTTACCAATATCTACAGAACAAAGATCACTTCGAATTAAAAGACTTCAAATAGCCTTTAACAATATATGACTGCCATTTGAAAGGATTTACAATCATTTTAATTAGATCAAAGATTCGCATAAACAAGGATACGTAAGTATGTACCTCTACAACATCAATGAAATCTTGCTTTCTGTGAAAAGCGCCAATCCACTTAGTGTGATCTGCAGTCCTATGTGTAACAATACAAAATGTCAAAATCTTAAGCACAAAATTTCTTGATACAAATCCAAAAAGAATCCAGGGGAAAAAAACTATTTTACAATACTAAAGGTCTCAAAGGATGAAAATCATTACTTCTAGAACTCTAAGTAAACTATTACAAAATAAGTGGCCAGTGTATACAAAGAAGTAGTAGACTAGTAGTATGTCTTGACACCAAATATTGCATTTAATAAGCTGACATTAAATTGTACTCCAAAGTTAATATAAAATTTCCTTAGAAACAGCCATATATGAAGCATCTGAAGAGAATATATCATTTCCTAATTCCAACCTTCAATCAACTAAGCTCTCAATTCTCAGTTTATCATTCACAGCAAGTTATTTGTCAAAAGGACGAGGAGTACTACTACATTACCAGCACAATTACATTTTTGGTCAGCACTTAACCAACTAGTACATTTTAATTGGTTTATATATATCAAAAAATGTCATAGCACACTGTCAAAGAGTATGTACTGGCCAATATAAATAAGATTGATGGGCCTTGAGCATTTTCACTTAAAAGTTACCAATGCACATAACAAATCAACGGCCCCAGTTCACAGCATTTACAAATTAATTTTGGCAAGTTTAAACAGAAAAAACATGAGTTATGATACAGTCATAATCATAAGTAAATTATCTAACATAAAAAAAAAAAGTGAAACGTTGAATCAAATCATATTATATATATACAAAAAAATAAAAAGGTAGCAGGATACCCAGAATCCATTTTCATGTGATGGGCATTGAAGAAGAACACCGTGGATGGAATCAAAGAGATGTCAAAATACTTGACATAAACTTGAACGTCGTCTGAGTCAACATCAACCAATGCCACTGTTGCAAATTTGGACACATCTCTCGCAGCTTTAGAAAGCTGCATCAAACAAACCAAAATAATTAAATACCAAAACATAATCAAATTTATTGGTTCCGAGAGAGAGAGAGAGATTTGGCCCTAAAAGAGAAGCATACTAACAATTTGATCGAGTTGGAGACAGACAGAATCGGAGGCACGACCGAAACGGAGGACGAGGACCTTGTCGATGGTGTCTCTGATGATGGAATCAACTTGGTGCTTCTTCGACAAAGTTGTTAAGAGGTAACTCATTTTCCTTCATCCGAGTTCTACTTTTCCAGCACCAAATCAAATTCAGAGAGACAGAGTCAGACATGTGAATAAGCCAATCCCCTTTAGATTTTTGCTCATTTAATGGGCCTGTAAAGCCCATTTATACAGAGTTTAAATCGACGGGCCTACTTTATTAGCCCGACTCCATTTGCCGGACCGGCCCATTTAATACAAATCTGTACGCCCAAATGGGCCGCTTAAAAATACCAATAATGTGGGCTACGGCCCCTCTATATTACCCAAAAAAAAAATACCAAGAATGCATGACTTACGAGTTAAAACTAAAAGAAAGGAAATTATCAGAATTCAGGTTTAATGATTTCTTTCTATGGTTCTATTCTTCAATTAGAAATTTAATACAGAAAAAATCTCCAAGTTGTTATTTTTCTTATTCTTATACGTATGTGAACTATGCTATAACATGGAATCTTGTTTTAAATCCCTATATTTCTATTGACTATCTTGGTTTAAACAGGTCTTCTCTCAAGCCCAAAAAAAAAAAAAAACAGGTCTTCTCTTACCATATGATTACAACACTTAGAGATAATAAATAACCTGACCAATTATTTAAATAAATGAAAACATACTTATTTCAAATGCCCATTTAATTATAATTTTTCCTGTAAATATTAATAATACACATATCCGAAAACTAATAGCAACATGACGAGCACAGTGACATATCACAGAACCCATATCCCAATTTTCTTTTCTCTTTTTTTATTTTTTTTTTTTAATTTGGTAAATTTATCGGGTAGAATATATCCCAATGCCTTTGACATAATTGTAGACTGTTACAGCTCTCATAATTGCTTCCAGTAACCTGAAATACACAAACAACTTAGATGAACATAAGTACTTTAGTTAATCATTAATGTTCACACTCACACTATTCTTAAAGGGGGAAATGAAAATCTTGGTGAATAATTTGCACCATGTAAAGACATTTGAAACAAAAATGCTTACATTGGCTTTCAATTGGTCCATTTTGAGTCTGTTCTCTTGATCAACAAGAATAAATCTGGTTATCATCTTTATCAAAGTTGTTGCACCAACTATATCTAAATCCAAAGCATAGATAACTGAACCTCTTCTTGAAACTAAGAGTTAAAATTTAAAGGAGCAGTCGAGCAAACGAATCCATCCGACGGATCAAAGCACGTCTAGGACCCTCTGAATCTCAATCTTTTGAGACTCTAATGATTAAACCAGATGGAGTATGGTCAGTTCTGAGATGTCCGGAACCAATCAAGTCACGAAGATGAAATCTCATATCAAGCGGAGACATTCGAAGACGCTTTTTCTCCAAGGTGGCTAACATCATCTCCTTATATCTACGTCGACTGAGAAGTGAAATAAGTTCATTTCTACCCTGAACAACAAAGTGAGAAAAATTTTAATATGATCTCAAAACTATTTCCTCATAATCTTCAAAAAAATTCTGCATAACTATCATTCTGATTAGAGCGCAAATCTGAAATACTGACAAATCCAAGTAACTACGCAAGGCACATCCCAACCAGGAGATTAAACTCAATATTTTCTTATGTTGCAATTTACGCTTAGTCAAGTACCTGATGCAAATTGTATTTTGAGAATTCAGATTGAAATTTGCATAATTCTAAATGGTGAGTGAAAATTGAGAGAAGAGGTTAAAGATGGAGCTGAATCCAGGAATATCATGATTTTGGGAGAGGGTGGTGGGAGGGAAACTTGTATCAAATTTTTGGTGGAATTTTTTTTTTTTTTGTAAATGTTGCATTTTTTTAGTTTTATGACTAGGTTTTTCCCCCTTAACTTTATGTTACTTTTTTATCAGATAAAAGAATGTAATTTGTTCTATTTATTAACAAGTAAAACAAGTTCAACATATTAGCATAATTAAATTATTATATGACATATTGTGTTAAGACAAATTAAATATAAGTTTGCAAAATAAATTAAATAAAAATCACATAAATGAATTGAAACAAACTCTAAGTACTTATAGGAAATTTATATCCCTCCCCTTGTTACACTCTCCCTGGTCGGTCACTTAGTTAGAAGAGTCAGTTGAATATAGGGAGTGGAGGGGATTAGTTTGTCAGTGATTGAGATTTCAGAATTAAGAAGGATCTCTCAAACTAATTCTTAGACAAAACCCCAATTGTTTTACATGTTTAAATATTTAAATATAGGTGAAGTTGCCTTAAAGTTCAAACATATTATGCAATTAACTTATAACATACAGAGATCAAACTATATCACAAGTATACAAAAAAAAATTCGACTAACATTAAATCTTCATACCTGAGCAAGACCCTTTAGAATTGTGCCAATATTTGGGATTGCAAACCAATACATGTTAGGATCAATAAGCTGTCGAATCTGGAAAGAATGCAATAAAGTTATAAACAAACACTAAGATGAAAAAAGAATATAATCATACAGCATTCTAATTGAAAATAGATATATGAAGGAGATAATCAACATAAAACAACACAAGGTTCCCACAAAGTACAGTGAACTACTAGGGAATCTGGTGTTGACAAGTATTCCTGGAACCCATAGTAGGACATGCATTGTTTGCTTAACAAAAGAAAAAGTTTGTTACATCTTGTTCCATCTTATAGCATGAAATGATAAAGGCTACAACATTCTCATTGCAGCAACCAATACTGCTTAACATTAACAACAGAAAACATCAAAAGTAAACCATTTATACGCTTTGAATAATGTCTAAATAAATCTCCAGGTTAAAGGAATTGCTAGGAAAACCTATATATCAAGCTGGTAACTGAGAATTGCATTATTGCAATGGTAAAATTTTCTTAATATTCCTAATGAAACATTCTTTGTTTGTACCACAATAAAGAGATAAAAAAGAAATGAAAATAAGTGTAAAATTAAGCAACATTTTGCATAGAAATAGAATACAAGATAACAGCTGTATCATACTCAGAAAATAAAGTGACATTTGGTATATTGAGAAGAGATAATAATTAAAAACACTATTTAAGTTTATTTATTAAAAGGAAGCAAAAGTTGCAAAAGCCCATATGACATTATGTAAATCCATCAAAGAAAATTAGAAAACTGCCATGCATCATTGTCTTTGAACTAAAAAGGGTAACTACCATCAACCAATGAAAATAGAAAGTAAGCACAGCTTTTATATTCCATGTTTACTCACAATGACACCAGCATTAATTAAAATGGAGATGTGGCTGTCCTTCACCTTTCCCCCAAGTGACAAGAGTGAGCACTGCATCAAGAAGCACACTATCCTCATTATAGAAATTCATTCAGTAAGTTCCCTGAGATAACAAAGTACAAAGGTTTTGAGCTGATAAATCAGAAAATATCGTATTTTATATTAGTATATCTCACTATAAATCTGTATGACACACTCCTATGTTTTGCATTCCCATTCTTCCAAAGTAAGAGAATTTTCCATAATATACGGATTTCTTATGAGAGTAGGCAGTGTAATAAATAGAACTGGGAATTATTAAATGGTATAAATAAGCTTATTAGTGAATCTCACTCACAAGCTCCTCATGTTCAATGCCAGTTTCCAGCTTCGAATCCAGAACATAATTTTTGAACCACCCAAAAACTTCAAACTCCACTTCTTTCTTTCCTTCCATTCTTTTAAAAACTTGATCTATCTATGGATCAATAGTCAGAAAAGATAAATGGAACATTTCAGTGACAATCCCTTCAGAAGCATAACTAGTCAGCAGAAACCATTCATATTGTATTCAACTAAATTCCAAAAACAAAATAAAAAGGAAACAAACTAAGACATCCAGGATAGGGACAATTCAGAAGCAATAAAACTAGAATGAACATTTTATACTATGGCCCAACACTACATTCCTGAAACTTGGAATCATAATAATACAAACTAACCTGCTTTACGTAGTCATCCAAAAACATGATAGCATGATCATCTTGTCCAGTATTTAATTTGAAAAGACGCAGAACTTTGTCCCTCCTTAGAGACTGCACAATTGAACAAATACGATATATTAGTATATTACCCAATTACTATATATCCATCAAAGCCTTAATGTTTAGCCAATTAAAACACACAGATTATGAAATTTATCAGACCTCCAATTCCCTGTCAACCTGTGTTCTGTCCTTTACACTGCTATACAATTGAGATTTTAATATAAAAGGCTGAATCGAAACCTGCAAACTCCAAGCATCATTATTGACACTTTAAATCTATTATAATAAACACAACTAAAATTAAATCAAACTAAAAAACTATCACATACTCTAATAGAAGTACCAGAAAGGATTGTGTTTACTCTAACTCACAATATGATCAGCCTTCATTAAATACAGAATACATCACCAACTTAAATATTTATGAACAAAGCACAAGGAAAAAAAAAAAAAGCTTTAAGTACAGGAGGTGTTTTGCCATCAAATAAAAACTCGTAACATTTTCTAACTACTAATCTTCCTTTATTACAGACATCAAAGATATATACTAGTACAACAGCCTTTAATGAACTCAAGTAACATGCAATAATTTATCCAATTCCAATCATATATGGTTATATAGAACTCAGTTACAACAATGTTACATGGGACTTGAATAACAAAAAATTAAATTTTGATATACCATCACCTGAAAGAATTTTTCATAATATCATTCAATCATACATTGACATACCATTAGAAGTGTTTGAATCCCATCACAACGACTTTAATGTCGTAGAAAAATACATGATTAATTCGCAATTTAAAAAATTGTTGCGAGTACATCAAAATTAATCTCTTGTAGTAAATACTCGAACTAGTCCAACAAATCAAACATATACATGACATGAAGTAAGTTCGCCAGCGATTTTGAGCATCTTATAAGACATCAATATCAATTTAATTCCCCCACCTACCCAGCTTTGTAGTTTGGTACTTATAAAGATGATTCATTTAAATACCCGAAGGAGCAATTTAGTATCATGAGTATCTTTCAAACACTAATTTGAGTATTAAAGCTGCGTTTGGATGGAGACAAGGTAAGACAGGAAATTGAGACTCTTCCTTTCTAAGATGAATACTCAGAAGGTGTATTTCAACCACGCAGTGTCTCTTAGTGTCTCAGATTCTAAGTGCTACCAAACATCTCTGTGTATTTGTGTGTATGAGAAACTAACCAAACGGATACTAGCCTAATACAGTTTTATACTCAACAGAAATAACTAACAACTAATTCGTTATAAAACAGAGAGAGAGAGAGAGAAATGCTGAAGATGAAATCAAAATCAAATTAAGCAGTGTTTGTAGAAGAAGGAAGCAAACCTTATCAATGTGTGGAAACTGAGCTCGCATGATTTGAAGCGCGACGAGCGTATCGCTGAATGTGAGATCATCCTCTGCAAAAAAATTGCCCAAATTCACAACAATTCAACCTAGAGAGAGAGAGAGAGAGAGAGAGAGAGAGAGAGAGAAGAAGGTGCGTACGCAGTGATGAGGAGGTTGCGGCGTCGGCGGCGGAATCATCAATGCGGCGGCGTTTGGTGCCTTTGGAGGAAGATTCTGGAAGGTCATCCATGAATGCTGCCGCGTTTATTCCAACTACCTAATGGGGCAATAAAAAGATAATAAAAAATAGAGTAAACATCATGAATGCTATTTCACACGTCAGATATGAGTAAACCCTTTAGCAATCGCTAAGAGGGTCGATTTGTCAAGTTTTATATTTCATCGGGAGTTGGTTTAGAGTTTCATAAGGAGCGTGATATTCAAACTGCAAATGGTAAAGGGCCGAATTTGGGTGTTTATTCTAAAAAATATAATAAATCTTTTAAACTATGTATAAATGAATGGTAAAAGGCCAATTGATTTTGGAGATCTTCTTTTTTAAGGTTTATTCGGTTAGAGATGGTTATGAATGGCTGGCGAAGTGCAAGTGTCATTGGCAAACGAATGTCTCTTGGCTCTGGATTTGAAGACCAAAGATTTCGGAAAAGATCAAGATGTTAATTTGGTTATGTTTTTATGATGTTGTTCCTACAACCTTATTCCGGTTTGGGCGCGGTTTAGCCCTTTCCTGATATTTGCCCTCGCTGCCATCAAGGTGTTGAAGATACTTTCCATTATTTCTTCTCTTGTTCCAAGGCTTTCCGTGTTTGGCAGCTTATTGGTTTGGGGACTTCTCAGATTCAGGGTTATCATGATTTTCTGAATTTGATTCGTGCCTGTTGTGCTTCTGATGGTCCTATTTTTGTTGCGACCCTTTGGTGGATTTGGCGGGATAGGAATAATGATGTACATGTGTTTTGTCCATTAGAGCCATGGAAGGTGGAGAAAGTTCTTGGTTTTTGCAGATCAAGCTCCCGTGACTTTTCCTTGTTCTATTACGTGCAACAATACACCGTTGATCCTCATTTACGACTGGTTTGGTCACCTCCTCCCTTACATTTTATTAAAGTTAATTGTGATGGTAGTTTAATGGCTCGTGGTCATCTGGCCGGTTTTGGCTGCATTCTGAGGAATGCTTGTGGTCATTGGATTGGTGGTTGTTTTGGGAGTTTCTAGGAGATCAATATTCTGCGTTGTGAGCTCTTTAGCATTTGGTAATGATTAACTCTTGCTTGGAATTCAAATTTTCGTCAGATAATTTGTGAAACAGATAGCTTGGATGCTTTCAATTTGGTTAATCTTGATTTGTCCTTAGTCATGGATCATAGAGATTTAGTGTCTCAGATTAAAGATGTGGAGCTTTGGCCGTGGTCCTTGCAGATTAAGCTTATCCAGCGGTCTGCGAATAATGCTGCGGATTTGATGGCGAAACATGCAGCTTCTTCTCAGCTAGTCTTCAGGGAGTGGCCTTCTCCTTCTAGTGATCTTCTCCTTGTAATTCAGCAAGATCTAGCTTCTTAGTTTGCTGTTTCTTGCTTGTTTTCTTTTCCGTCACCAAAAAAACTATGTATAAATGAAAGGGAAAATGACATATATACCTTGACCTTTTAAAATTCAGACAACATTGCCACTAACCTTTGAAAAATACTTAATGGCCCCTGACCACTTGAAACAGCGTACACATACATCCTTCTGTTAGTCTGGTTGTCCAAAGCGTGACAGAATCTACCGAGGCGAATGTGGATAAAACGAAGTCAAATGGTGCGTAACTCCTTTCTCAACTCTCATTATCTCTCCCTAAAGCCAATTGACACGCTTACACCCCCTTTACATTTTTTTTTTTGTCTTGGGCTAAGCCCAATAATCCTATCCAAACTTAGCTACCCCATCCACCCCTAACCCAATTCCCCTCCCTCTCTAACCAGCATATGACGCTGTTCTTGATGAAGATAATGTTGCTGCCAATGTCTTCCATGGACGCTAGTTACGAAGCTTATTACTTGGAGGTTTTCTATTGATGAAGATTTGTTGCATCATTAAATTTGTGGTCAAAGGTCGATGCTACCATTCTCTTCTCTTTAAGATCAAAACTCTAAATCATTCACTTCTTTCCATTCTCTTTTCTCCATTCTCAGTGAAGAACCGAGGACATGAAAAGAAAAAAACAAAAAATATAAAAAATAAAAAAATAAAAAAATAAAAGAAAAAAAAAGGTGAAGGGGAAGGGATTTGTTTTATTTGTTTAACAATGCGACTAAAGAATGCGTTGCCGAAAGTGGAGGTGACTTGCAGAAGGCGGTGGACATTGCGATACTGTCAAGGACAAGGAGTCTGCCGAAGAGTATTACATCGGCGGGAGGCGAATCTGACGGTGGAGGATGTTGTGGACCAGAGGAGACAGTGGCAGGATTGCTTGACAAGTGGACGAATTACGACAAGGGATGGAAATCTTGGTGGTTCGTCCTTCGCAACGGCATCATCCCTCACACCAGCATCCGGCAGCCAGGTATCTCAACATCCTCTTTCCTCTCCACGACGTCTGTCTTATCGGGAAAGTTTCGCCAACAGCCTTGCTCGCTTTGACCACGATGCCGTTGTTGCTTCCTTCATTAGCCGCAAGAGCCACAATACTCCCTCTTCCTTTAGTGTTGTCCATCCCAAGGTGTCAAGATGGAGTTTCCTAAATTCTATTGAATTATATTATAATTAATTATTTTGGTGCATCAATGGAGCCTGGTCCCACCTTGGCGACGTAACATACAATTGCAGCCCGTTTCGTCCACCTCAGCAAATTCCATCATGCCTTGGACAAACAGATTAATGGAAGGGTGTATATTGACGTTGTTTCAAGTGGTCAAGGGTTATTAGGTATTTTCCAGGGTCAATGGCAATTTTTTTTTAATTTTAAAAGGTTAGGGGTATATATGTAGTATCCCCTAAATTAAATTTACAAAGGTACTACGTAACCAATAAATTGGTGCCAATTATGTAAAGCTAATCATCTAAAATTGAAAAATTGATCATCCAGAAAATTAAAGATCACAACAAGAACGACGATTCTGAAAATTTTGACGATAGCTCGAGTTCTCCCTTCTGCTGCTCCAATCCTCAATGTGCTTCTGTGTAAGATGCCGAAGAACACAAACGCCACAAATAACGCTGATCCAAGTGCATAAGGATAAAAAGTGGTGACGATGGCAATGCCTACGGCGGCAGTGGTCGGCGATGGAGGGGAGCACTCGGTGAATCGGAGGAGAGTAATGGCATTTGAAGAATGTGCTTTAAACTTTACTTTTTTTTTAAAAAAGGTTCCATGTCTCTTTCTCATTTTGATCTGTGATAATGTTAGGAATAAAAAATAATAAAATCTTTAGTGATAATAATAAGGAAAATTCTACTATGAAGACAATTAAGTGTCTTTTTATGAGGATATTACCATATTTAGAAGTTTCTCTCTCTTCTTTAATTGCATATCAGATTTTAATAGCACAAATCAACGATCAAGATTTAATATCCTCATTAGAAGACACTTTAGTATCTTCATCATAGACATTCGTCGTTAATTAGAGAAATTAGAATTGAAAGTAAAAATGGATAGTAATTTAGTGGCAATGCTAATAATAGGCATTATAATATATAGTATTAGTGTCAAATATACAATGATCACAAAAACATGAGTTAAATAAAAATATTAGTGGTCATAACTTTATTGTGACTAAAAGTTCTCCACTAAAAGCCATTTTTTTGTAGTGGTTGGGCAGGGTTTTGTGCATGAGTAATGTTGACTTCAATTTATTTCCCAAAAGGTTGTGAATGACACGGTTAAGTTAGAGATGAAATATGGATTACGTTGTGGGATAAATGCACCAACTCATGGGTATGTGGAAGGAGTCGGTGATCCAGTTCATGTCCGCACAAAATAAAAAGGCAATGGAAATAAAATAACACAGGCCATCGGGAAGAAGCGATATAGGTGTAGCAAGTGCGAAAATGTGGGTCACAAACGCACCAGGTGCACAACCGAATCGACGCAAAATACAAGCGCGCCATCTCAAAGCCAACAAAGCCAACCTTAAAGCGGAGTAAGTTATTTTCTTAAATTCAGTTTGAACAGATTTTGTTATTTTTGCTTTGAAATAAATTGTATGGAATAGGTTGTTCTTATTATTTGTACTGCAGGGAATCCTTTTTTAATTCAGTATGAGTAGATTTTGTTATTTGTTCTTTGAAAGAAATTGTAAGGAATGAGATGCTTTTATTATTTGTAATACAGAGAACCCTTTCTTTTACTCATTGTGAACAAACTTTGTTATTTGTGGTTTGAAAGAAATTATATGGAATGAGTTGTTCTTATTATTTGTAATGCTGGTAATCCTTTCTTTAATTCAGTTTGAACAGATTTTGCTCCACTTTTTGCTCCTCCATTGAGCGTCTGAGTTTCCTAGAATGTAGATAGACTAAAAGAGGGAATGAAGGGATAAGAATTGGAATTAAAGTGCCAATGAAAAAAGACGCACTTGTGGAAACATATCTACTGGCGAACCATTTCAATAGTAAGGATGTTGTCGTGCCACAAGAACGAGGTACGACCATAGAAGTAACGAGAAAGAAAGAGTTATGTATGCTATTTGTGTTTTGAAAGAAATTGTATGGAATAAGTTGTTCTTATTATTTATAATGCAGAGAATTCTTTCTTTAATTTAGTTTAGGTTTAATTACTCTGTAAGTCCCTGTAGTTTCACCAAATTTTTAATTAGGTCCCTATACTCTTTTTCTTTTCAATTGAGTCCCTATACCGTTTTCAAATTTGTAATTAAGTCCCTGTTAACAATAAATGTTAAAAGAAAACATTTATAAAACATGAATTTTTTATTATTCTCGTACCTTACACTTTACGTGAGGCTTATACTCATCTAAATATATTTTTCATTTATCTTTTTGATCAATATTCTTTAAAATTATTCTTAATTTGAATTAATCAAAGTTGCATATCTTTAGGAAACTTAAAGTGTATTAAAGAAGAGGAAGAATATTTATTTTATCATTCTAAAATAGAGAGAAATGTCATATTTAGTGAGTTAGTCATTAGTTTTTGTGATATCTTCAATTTAGAGATGAAATCTTTCGTTAATTCTAACATTTTCGTCACGATAGGGACCTAATTACAAATTTTTAAATAATATAAGGACCTAATTGAAAGGAAAAAAAGTATAGGGACCTAATTAAAAATTTCATAAAACTACAGGGACTTACAGATTAATTTAACCTTTAGTTTAAGCCTATTTATTTATTTGTACTTTGAAAGAAATCGTATAGAATGAAATGTTCTTATTATTTGTAATGCAGAGAATCCTTTCTTTAATTTAATTTGAGTAGATTTTGGGTTTTTTTTTTTTTCATTTTTGCTTTGAAAGAAATTGTATGGAGTGGGCTGTTTTTATTGTTTGTAATGCAAGAAATCATTTCTTGAATTTAGTTTGAGCAAATTTTGTTATTTGTGCTTTGAAAGAAATTATATGAAATATATTGTTATTATTATTTGTAATATAAGGAATCCGCTCATAGACTCACCGAAGGACACGCAGAGATATTACCAAAGTAGAAGCAACTAATTTAGCGACTATATCGAGTCCTACATAATAGAGGATTAGTACTCACTCTGTGGTGCATAATAATTGGTGTTCGTGGGTTTATATTGAGAGTATATTTTCGTATTTCTTTTACCACTTGAAAGACATATTGAAATCTTAATTTGTACTGAATTTCTAAACAATGGAGTTGTTCCATTGCTGGTTTGTAATGGTTTGTAGTTATGATATGAAAATTTAGTCATGTAATTGATAATTTGTTTTAATGACCTATCAATGTGTTAGACCCATGAACTAATTTAACTTTGTCATGTTTAGGGTTATGTAATAGGTATTTGATTAAGTTTGGTAAATTGATTTGGATTAAGAGACCTTTGATTGGATGGATCTTTGCATCCATATAACAAAAGAAATAAAAAATGTGTGTAATTAAAGGATATCTATATTAGAGTGGTTGAGGTATCTTTATCTTTAATATTAATATTACTAACATAAAATTTGTTTTTGCATTGAATAATGGGCATCAATTAGAAGTAAGATGTATTATTAGTAACAAAAATATATAAAATTTTTAATTCTATTTTCTCTTGAAAATCTTTATAATATAATTTTATGTAAATAAAATTGAAATAAAAAATACATTATTATGATTTATTTGTAAGAGAATAAAAAAAGATCAAAATGACATTAAATAAATAAGATTCATAATAGGTTCGTTCTGTGGTGGCCTGATTTCAGGTGGCCAAGAATAGCTATTTGCTAGCCAACGAATAGCTGATTCACATGTGGCAGATTTGATGATTTTTGAACCATTAAAATAGTAGCTGACCAAAAAGTGGAATAAGGATGATTTGGTAATTCACATGATGGGAAAAACGAGGACTGTCAGCTCTTCTGCATTGATCTGCAACAAAAAAGATATTAATATATGAAAATGATAATAAATTTTAGGTCTAAAGTAGTTTTTAAATTATATTTGCATTGGACACCAAAAAAAAAAAATTATATTTGCGTTAAATTATTTAATTTTCATTTTATTTTATACTCTTTATAATTGTGTGATATAGGGTAAATTTTTAAGAAATTTTTCCGCATAGAACTACATTAGTAAAACCTATGAAGTCTGAACACTTCATTGAATTAGGCGTATTCACGTGTTGGACACGTTTTGGACAGACACTCATCGACACTCGTCCGATACACGTGTTTTTCGTATCCCATCCGTGGCTTTAAAGAAATAAAAAAAAATACATATTCGAACGCATTTTACATTCTAAAATATCATCACGTGTCCGAGTGTCCAACTTTATTATTAACTTATTTCCTTAAACTGAGTTTAAAAATAGTATATATTACTATATCTAAAACTAAAAATTATTTTAAATATTTTATATAATTAAAAAGATATTAAAAATATTTAAAAATAATAATTTAAATTTTAATATAAATAAAATGTCAAGATATTATTATAATTTTATTAAAAATACGTTATATTTTATATATATGCTGTATCCCGTGTCATGTGAAAAATTGAGATTGGTGTATCAACGTGTCACGTATCATGTTGTGTCGTGTCCGTGTCAGTGTCAGTGTCAGTGTCCGTGCATCATAGAGTAAAACACTTAAGTTTAAAAGAATTGATTAAAAAATAATATAAAATACAAAAGAGTAATTAAGAATTGATTATTATTGAAAAATTATATATGAGAATTTTTATTGAGATTTTTAAATAATATAATATTTAAAAGCTATAATTAAGAAATTACATGGATCCAAAATTTTTTTTAATGTATTTGTTTCTTTATTTTATATTCATTAAGAAGTCACAAAAAAAAAATATTCATTAAGAGCTTGTTCGGCCAAGTTTTTTTTTTAAAAAAAATTTTAAGTGATCTTTTAAAAAGATTTAAAAAAAGATACAAATGATTTTATATATGATTATCTTATGTAAAGATTTAAACATTATTAAAATTAAAATTATATTTAAATTTTGATAGCATTTTCTCATTTTTAAATTAAAAATGATGATAAATAATAAAAAAATGTTACTTTAGCTTTTAACAAAATTTTTTAAAAGATCATAATTATCACAAGCTCCTGAGAGCATAGACATACTAGTAGACACCAATAAATAAAGACATATTAGTAGACACCAATAAATAAAGAAATACACATAGCTAACCAATGATTATTTACTAATAGATATTGTAGAGCGATATAATAAGATAAACTTACCTTATTTAGTTTAACAAAAAAACTAAGGAGCCAATACATTATGACCAATAAGGAATCAATACATAGTTACAGATTTGGATGATAACTTAATCATTAATATATGAGTTACGGATAATAACTCATAAATTTTGGATGATAACTTAATTATTGACTCCGTAACATTGGTTTCGCAACATTATTTTTAATTTTATATACATAACATAAATAATTCATATTTGTTACCTCTAAATTATCTATTTCTTTATGCAATACTTAGTATCTTTTTCTTTATGCAATACTTAGTATTTTTTTATGCTATTATTTTGGTTAAATTTTTTTTTTGAAAAAAATAAGATTTTTTTTAGTTTTTTATGTATTTGGCAAATTTTCATTAGTAAAAGTAAAAGAAATAGAAAATAAAAAATATTTTTAGGATACAATATACATTTTTTTGAAAATATTTTTTATTAAAAAAATGTTTTTACATAATAAATAAACAAAAAATATATTATCATAGCCAAATATAATAAATAAATAAATAAATAATATTGTCACTTATATATCTAAATATAAAATTACTTTTTTTCACTTAAAATAATATTTCTTAGAAAAACTCAATCAAATAAGTCCTTATGGAATATAAAATAAAATCACAATGCATTAAAGAAAGTAAATAAAAGTTATGGTTACCTGTAATTTCAAATATGATATTATTTAAAGATATCAATTAAAATTATCATATATAACATGTCAATAATAATTATTTTTTACATTGCTTTTTTATTTCATATAATTTTTTATTTAAATTTTTTTGTTAAATTTAGTGTTTTACTAATGTAATCCACACGGAAAATGTTCTTAAAATTTTAAGAACATGTCTCACAAATACAAACACCACACTTGAACGACATCATCAGCCCAACCCAGGGAGGCTTCATTCCTGGTAGAGGAGCTCCTGACAACATCATCGTGGCCCAAGAAGTTCTTCACTTCATGAAGAAAACGAAATCAAAGAAAGGTACCATTGCTTTCAAAATTGATCTTGAAAAGGCCTATGATAGGGTTGATTGGAGGTTTTTGGAATTTTCTTTGATTTCTTTTGGTTTCCCTGCCCCTATTATCCGGCTTATTCTAAATTATGTCAAAGCATCCTCTTTGAGTATATTATGGAATGGGAATAGATTGGAAGCGATTCATCCTTGCAGGGGGCTTAGACAAGGGGACCCAATGTCTTCCTATCTGTTTGCTATTTGTATGGAAATGCTAGCTTGTTTCATTTCAAAACAGGTCAATCTTGGCATCTGGGATCCGGTGGCAGTTTCTAGAGGAGGACCTCAAATTTCTCATCTCATGTTTGCAGATGATTTATTACTCTTTTGTAAAGCTAAAAAGAGTCAGGTTCAGCAAGTTATGTCTTCCTTGAATCTCTTCTGTAAAGCCTCAGGACTGAAGGTGAATTTGGAGAAATCAAAGGCGCTTTGCTCAAATAATATCTCCAGAAGTAGAAGAGATTTGCTAATGGGTGTCTCTCATATTAGATTTACTCAGAACTTGGGTAAGTATCTTGGGGTAAACCTTAATCATCCCAGAGCTACTAGATCTTCCTGCCAGGATATCATTAACAGAATTCAATCAAGGCTTTCTGACTGGAAAGGCAGGCTTTTGAATAAGGCAGGTCGACTTTGTCTTATTAAATCTGTTGCTTCATCCTTGCCTATTCATCAAATGCAGGTTCTTTCTTTCCCTTCTTCCGTTTGCTCTAGCATTGATAGTTTAATGCGTCGTTTTCTTTGGAAAGGGAAGGTCGATGGTCGAGCGTTGAGTTTGGTACATTGGAGCCGAGTGGTCACCCCCAAAAGGTTTGGTGGTCTCGGAGTGAGGGATTCTGATTGCATGAACACTGCTCTGCTTGGTAAACTGGTTTGGCAATTGAATCATGCTCAACACAAATTGTGGGTTCAAATGCTATTAGCAAAATACATCCCCAATGGGATATTACAGGAAACCACTAACCCTACAGCACCTTCAGGTATTTGGAGAAGCATTTCTAAAGCTTTGTTGAAGTTACAGCAAGGGTTTATTTGGTTCCCAGGTAAGCTTGATCAATCCTTTTGGTTTTCAAACTGGCTACCTTGTGGGAATTTAGCAGAGAAACTTCCTTTTGTGCACATCTCTGATTCTGATCTTAAGTTGAACGACCTATGGAAAAATGGAATTTGGCATCTTGAGGGTCTACAAACAGTTATTCCGGATTCTTTAAAGCAGTTATCTTGTCCTTTAATCTGGATTCACAGGGTAATAGGGAAAGAGGCTGGTTCTGGCACTCTAATATTACTAATATCTATTCTACTAAGGAGGGTTATGATTGGCTGGCTAAGCGCAAGCATAATTGGAATTCTGATACTAATTGGTTATGGTTATGGAGATTGAAGGTTTCCGAGAAGATCAAAATGCTTATTTGGCTTTGTTTTCATAATGGGATTCCAACAGCATCATTCCTATTCAAGCGAGGATTATCTAACTCAGACTTGTGTATTCGTTGCGCAGGTGATGTTGAATCTGTTATTCATTGCCTCTTCCTTTGTTCCAAGGCTATTCGTATTTGGCAGCGGTTTGATTATTCTCCACCTTCTAATAATGATCTTGGTGCTTGCCTGAGATGGATTAGATTGTAATGTGTAACACCCTGCCGTAGATTTATTAAAAAAAAAAAAAAAAAACCAGAGTTGGCCGTGTTGACCAGATTTGACCTGCATGGACCCCTTCCTTTGTGAGTGCTGCAACAACTTTTGCATGATTCACAACCACTCTTCCACCATTCCTTGTCCGTATACCCCTTCTTTTCATCAGTTTTTGGTTTCTTCCATCAGCATTTGGCTCTTTCTTCAACCACTCCTCCATTCATGTTTCTTTGACCTGTACCACTAATGCTTATTATACCCTTATTATCAATCACTCTTCCACTTACATTTCCTTGACTGCACCCTTTTCTTCCCAAATATTTGCTGCAGCCATTATTGAAGAAGAACTCCATTGAAGCATCAGTTTTGGAGCTCCTTTCTTGTATTTTCAACAGCCCAAATCAACATACTTCCTTCATCAAAGTTGTTCCTCTCATTATTCTTTTCCCAACTGTGTAAAATTCTGCAAGGATTCAAGTTATACACCCTTCCAAGGTTCATAATCCAAGCTTTTGGCTCCTAACTCAAAGTAAAACATTACCTTATTCTTGCTCTTCAAATCTGTCCAGCCCATAAAACTTGAGTTTGAGGTAAGGGTTAGGATTTAGACAAATAAATCTTCGTTAAAAGTTTAATGTCTGATGTTATTTGATTTATGAACTTATATTTTTTTTTTTGTTTGATTATAACGTTGCTAATTTTGCTTATTATTGAAATTGTGAGTCCGAATGAAAGTGGCGTTGATGATTTAATATAATTGCACATGTATCAAT